>JBBPBS010000931.1:26268-47207 GCA_037974835.1 Cicer judaicum
GGTTTTTAACCAATCTTGTGCATCCAATAGGTGTTTTGTGTCGTTGGATGAACATTTAGGTCATTTTCGTCCTCCCTACACTTAATCTTGTTCAATTAGGGTTTCTAACCAATCTTGTGCATGCGATAGGTGTTTTTGTGTCATTGGATGAACAATTAGGTCATTTTCGTCCTCCCTAGGCTAATTCTTGTCCAATTAGGATTTTTAACCAATCTTGTTCATCCAATAGGTGTTATGTGTCATTGGATGAACACTTAGTTCATTTTCGTCCTCCCTACACTTTTTCTTGTCCAATTTGGGTTTCTAACCAATCTTGTGCATCCAATTGGTGTTTTTGTGTCATTGGATGAACAATTAGGTCATTTTCGTCCTCCCTATGATAATTCTTGTCCAATTAGGGTTTTTAACCAATCTTGTGCATCCAATAGGTGTTTTGTGTCATTGGATGAACATTTAGGTCATTTTCGTCCTCCCTACACTTAATCTTGTCCAATTACGGTTTTTAACCAATCTTGTGCATCCAATAGGTGTTTTGAGTCATTGGATAAACGTTTAGGTCATTTTCGTCCTCCCTACACTTAATCTTATTCAATTAGGGATTCTAACCAATCTTGTGCATCCGATAGGTGTTTTTGTGTCATTGGATGAACATTTAGGTCATTTTCGTCCTCCCTACACTTAATCTTGTCCAATTAGGGTTTTTAACCAATCTTGTTCATTCAATAGGTGTGTTGTGTCATTGGATGAATATTTAGGTAATTTTCGTCCTCCCTAAACTTAATCTTGTCCAATTAGGGTTTTTAACCAATCTTGTGCATCCAATAGGTGTTTTGTGTCATTGGATGAACATTTAGGTCATTTTCGTCCTCCCTAAACTTAATCTTGTCCAATTAGGGTTTTTAAGCAATCTTGTGCATCCAATAGGTGTTTTGTGTCATTGGATGAACATTTAGGTCATTTTCGTCCTCCCTACACTTAATCTTGTTCAATTAGGGTTTCTAATCAATCTTGTGCATCCGATAGGTGTTTTTGTGTCATTGGATGAACATTTAGGTCATTTTCGTCCTCCCTACACTTAATCTTGTCCAATTAGGGTTTTTAACCAATCTTGTTCATTCAATAGGTGTGTTGTGTCATTGGATGAATATTTAGGTCATTTTCGTCCTCCCTAAACTTAATCTTGTCCAATTAGGGTTTTTAACCAATCTTGTTCATCCAATAGGTGTTTTGTGTCATTGGATGAACAGTTAGGTCATTTTCGTCCTCCCTACACTTTATCTTGTCCAATTAGGGTTTCTAACCAATCTTGTGCTTCCAATTGGTGTTTTTGTGTCATTGGATGAACAATTAGGTCATTTTCGTCCTCCCTATGATAATTCTTGTCCAATTAGGGTTTTTAACCAATCATGTGCATCCAATAGGTGTTTTGGGTCATTGGATGAACATTTAGGTCATTTTCGTCCTCCTTAGGCTAATTCTTTTCCAATTAGGGTTTTTAACCAATCTTGTGCATCCAATAGGTGTTTTGTGTCATTGGATGAACATTTAGGTCATTTTCGTCCTCCCTACACTTAATCTTGTTCAATTAGGGTTTCTAACCAATCTTGTGCATCCGATAGGTGTTTTTGAGTCATTGGATGAACATTTAGGTCATTTTCGTCCTCCCTACACTTAATCTTGTCCAATTAGGGTTTCTAACCAATCTTGTGCATCCGATAGGTGTTTTTGTGTCATTGGATGAACATTTAGGTCATTTTCGTCCTCCCTACACTTAATCTTGTCCAATTAGGGTTTTTAACCAATCTTGTTCATTCAATAGGTGTGTTGTGTCATTGGATAAATATTTATGTCATTTTCGTCCTCCCTAAACTTAATCTTATCCAATTACGGTTTTTAACCAATCTTGTGCATCCAATAGGTGTTTTGTGTCATTGGATGAACATTTAGGTCATTTTCGTCCTCCCTACACTTAATCTTGTTCAATTAGGGTTTCTAACCAATCTTGTGCATCCGATAGGTGTTTTTGTGTCATTGGATAAACATTTAGGTCATTTTCGTCCTCCCTAAACTTAATCTTGTTCAATTAGGGTTTTTAACCAATCTTGTGCATCCAATAGGTGTTTTGTGTCATTGGATGAACATTTAGGTCATTTTCGTCCTCCCTACACTTAATCTTGTTCAATTAGGGTTTCTAACCAATCTTGTGCATCCGATAGGTGTTTTTGTGTCATTGGATGAACATTTAGGTCATTTTCGTCCTCCCTACACTTAATCTTGTCCAATTAGGGTTTTTAACCAATCTTGTTCATTCAATAGGTGTGTTGTGTCATTGGATGAATATTTTGGTCATTTTCGTCCTCCCTAAACTTAATCTTATCCAATTACGGTTTTTAACCAATCTTGTGCATCCAATAGGTGTTTTGTGTCATTGGATGAATATTTAGGTCATTTTCGTCCTCCCTACAGTTAATCTTGTTCAATTAGGGTTTCTAACCAATCTTGTGCATCCGATAGGTGTTTTTGTGTCATTGGATGAACATTTAGGTCATTTTCGTCCTCCCTACACTTAATCTTGTTCAATTAGGGTTTTTGACCAATCTTGTGCATCCAACAGGTGTTTTTGTGTCATTGGATGAATAATTAGGTCATTTTCGTCCTCCCTAGGCTAATTCTTGTCCAATTAGGGTTTTTAACCAATCTTGTGCATCCGATAGGTGTTTTTGTGTCATTGGATGAACATTTAGGTCATTTTCGTCCTCCCTACACTTAATCTTGTCCAATTAGGGTTTTTAACCAATCTTGTTCATTCAATAGGTGTGTTGTGTCATTGGATGAACATTTAGGTCATTTTAGTCCTCCCTAAACTTAATCTTGTTCAATTAGGGTTTCTAACTAATCTTGTCCATCCGATATGTGTTTTTGTGTCATTGGATGAACATTTAGGTCATTTTCGTCCTCCCTACACTTAATCTTGTCCAATTAGGGTTTTTAACCAATATTGTTCATTCAATAGGTGTGTTGTGTCATTGGATGAATATTTAGGTCATTTTCGTCCTCCCTAAACTTAATCTTATCCAATTACGGTTTTAAACCAATCTTGTGCATCCAATAGGTGTTTTGTGTCATTGGATGAACATTTAGGTCATTTTCGTCCTCCCTATAGTTAATCTCGTTCAATTAGGGTTTCTAACCAATCTTGTGCATCCGATTGGTGTTTTTGTGTCATTGGATGAACATTTAGGTCATTTTCGTCCTCCCTACACTTAATCTTGTCCAATTAGGGTTTCTAACCAATCTTGTGCTTCCAATTGGTGTTTTTGTGTCATTGGATATACAATTAGGTCATTTTTGTCCTCCCTATGATAATTCTTGTCCAATTAGGGTTTTTAACCAATCTTGTGCATCCAATAGGTGTTTTGTGTCATTGGATGAACATTTAGGTCATTTTCGTCCTCCTTAGGCTAATTCTTATCCAATTAGGGTTTTTAACCAATCTTGTGCATCCAATAGGTGTTTTGTGTCATTGGATGAACATTTAGGTCATTTTCGTCCTCCCTACACTTAATCTTGTTCAATTAGGGTTTCTAACCAATCTTATGCATCCGATAGGTGTTTTTGTGTCATTGGATGAACAATTAGGTCATTTTCGTCCTCCCTAGGCTAATTCTTGTCCAATTAGGGTTTCTAACCAATCTTGTGCATCCAATTGGTGTTTTTGTGTCATTGGATGAACAATTAGGTCATTTTCGTCCTCCCTATGATAATTCTTGTCCAATTAGGGTTTTTAACCAATCTTGTGCATCCAATAGGTGTTTTGTGTCATTGGATGAACATTTAGGTCATTTTCGTCCTCCTTAGGCTAATTCTTATCCAATTAGGGTTTTTAACCAATCTTGTGCATCCAATAGGTGTTTTGTGTCATTGGATGAACATTTAGGTCATTTTCGTGCTCCCTACACTTAATCTTGTTCAATTAGGGTTTCTAACTAATCTTGTGCATCCGATAGGTGTTTTGTGTCATTGGATGAACATTTAGGTCATTTTCGTCCTCCCTACACTTAATCTTGTTCAATTAGGGTTTCTAGACAATCTTGTGCATCCGATAGGTGTTTTTGTGTCATTGGATGAACATTTAGGTCATTTTCGTCCTCCCTACACTTAATCTTGTCCAATTAGGGTTTTTAACCAATCTTGTTCATTCAATAGGTGTGTTGTGTCATTGGATGAATATTTAGGTCATTTTCGTCCTCCCTAAACGTAATCTTGTCCAATTAGGGTTTTTAACCAATCTTGTACATCCAATATGTGTTTTGTGTCATTGGATGAACATTTAGGTCATTTTCGTCCTCCCTAAACTTAATCTTGTCCAATTAGGATTTTTAAGCAATCTTGTGCATCCAATAGGTGTTTTGTGTCATTGGATGAACATTTAGGTCATTTTCGTTCTCCCTACACTTAATGTTGTTCAATTAGGGTTTCTGACCAATCTTGTGCATCCGACAGGTGTTTTTGTGTCATTGGATGAACAATTAGGTCATTTTCGTCCTCCCTAGGCTAATTCTTGTCCAATTAGGGTTTTTAACCAATCTTGTGCATCCAATAGGTGTTTTGTGTCATTGGATGAACGCTTAAGTCATTTTCGTCCTCCCTACACTTTATCTTGTCCAATTAGGGTTTCTAACCAATCTTGTGCATCCAATTGGTGTTTTTGTGTCATTGGATGAACAATTAGGTCATTTTCGTCCTCCTTATGATAATTCTTGTCCAATTAGGGTTTTTAACCAATCTTGTGCATCCAATAGGTGTTTTGTGTCATTGGATGAACATTTAGGTCATTTTCGTCCTCCTTATGCTAATTCTTCTCCAATTAGGGTTTTTAACCAATCTTGTGCATCCAGTAGGTGTTTTGTGTCATTGGATGAACATTTAGGTCATTTTCGTCCTCCCTACACTTAATCTTGTTCAATTAGGGTTTCTAACCAATCTTGTGCATCCGATAGGTGTTTTTGTGTCATTGGATGAACATTTAGGTCATTTTCGTCCTCCCTACACTTAATCTTGTCCAATTAGGGTTTGTAACCAATCTTGTTCATTCAATAGGTGTGTTGTGTCATTGGATGAATATTTATGTCATTTTCGCTCTCCCTAAACATAATCTTATCCAATTACGGTTTTTAACCAATCTTGTGCATCCAATAGGTGTTTTGTGTCATTGGATGAACATTTAGGTCATTTTCGTCCTCCCTACACTTAATCTTGTTCAATTAGGGTTTCTAACCAATCTTGTGTATCCGATAGGTGTTTTAGTGTCATTGGATGAACATTTAGGTCATTTTCGTCCTCCCTACACTTAATCTTGTCCAATTAGGGTTTTTAACCAATCTTGTTCATTCAATAGGTGTGTTGTGTCATTGGATGAATATTTATGTCATTTTCGCTCTCCCTAAACTTAATCTTATCCAATTAGGGTTTTTAACCAATCTTGTTCATTCAATAGGTGTGTTGTGTCATTGGATGAATATTTATGTCATTTTCGCTCTCCCTAAACTTAATCTTATCCAATTACGGTTTTTAACCAATCTTGTGCATCCAATAGGTGTTTTGTGTCATTGGATGAACATTTAGGTCATTTTCGTCCTCCCTACACTTAATCTTGTTCAATTAGGGTTTCTAACCAATCTTGTGTATCCGATAGGTGTTTTAGTGTCATTGGATGAACATTTAGGTCATTTTCGTCCTCCCAACATTTAATCTTGTCCAATTAGGGTTTTCAACCAATCTTGTTCATTCAATAGGTGTGTTGTGTCATTGGATGAATATTTAGGTCATTTCCATCCTCCCTAAACTTAATCTTGTCCAATTAGGGTTTTTAACCAATCTTGTGCATCCAATAGGTGTTTTGTGTCATTGGATGAACATTTAGGTCATTTTCGTCCTCCCTAAACTTAATCTTGTCCAATTAGGGTTTTTAAGCAATCTTGTGCATCCAATAGGTGTTTTGTGTCATTGGATGAACATTTAGGTCATTTTCGTCCTCCCTACACTTAATCTTGTTCAATTAGGTTTTCTAACCAATCTTGTGCATCCGATAGGTGTTTTTGTGTCATTGGATGAACATTTAGGTCATTTTCGTCCTCCCTACACTTAATCTTGTCCAATTAGGGTTTTTAACCAATCTTGTTCATTCAATAGGTGTGTTGTGTCATTGGATGAATATTTAGGTCATTTTCGTCCTCCCTAAACTTAATCTTGTCCAATTAGGGTTTTTAACCAATCTTATGCATCCAATAGGTGTTTTGTGTCATTGGATGAACATTTAGGTCATTTTCGTCCTCCCTAAACTTAATCTTGTCCAATTAGGGTTTTTAAGCAATCTTGTGAATCCAATAGGTGTTTTGTGTCATTGGATGAACATTTAGGTCATTTTTGTCCTCCCTACACTTAATCTTGTTCAATTAGGGTTTCTGACCAATCTTGTGCATCCGACAGGTGTTTTTGTGTCATTGGATGAACAATTAGGTCATTTTCGTCCTCCCTAGGCTAATTCTTGTCCAATTTGGGTTTTTAACCAATCTTGTGCATCCAATAGGTGTTTTGTGTCATTGGATGAACGCTTAAGTCATTTTCGTCCTCCCTACACTTTATCTTGTCCAATTAGGGTTTCTAACCAATCTTGTGCATCCAATAGGTGTTTTGTGTCATTGGATGAACATTTAGGTCATTTTCGTCCTCCCTACACTTAATCTTGTTCAATTAGGGTTTCTGACCAATCTTGTGCATCCGACAGGTGTTTTTGTGTCATTGGATGAACAATTAGGTCGTTTTCGTCCTCCCTATGCTAATTCTTGTCCAATTAGGGTTTTTAACCAATCTTGTGCATCCAATAGGTGTTTTGTGTCATTGGATGAACGCTTAGGTCATTTTCGTCCTCCCTACACTTTATCTTGTCCAATTAGGGTTTCTGACTATCTTGTGCATCCAATTGGTGTTTTTGTGTCATTCAATGAACAATTAGGTCATTTTCGTCCTCCCTATGATAATTCTTGTCCAATTAGGGTTTTTAACCAATCTTGTGCATCCAATAGGTGTTTTGTGTCATTGGATGAACATTTAGGTCATTTTCGTCCTCCTTAGGCTAATTCTTATCCAATTAGGGTTTTTAACCAATCTTGTGCATCCAATAGGTGTTTTTGTGTCATTGGATGAACAATTAGGTCATTTTCGTCCTCCCTATGATAATTCTTGTCCAATTAGGGTTTTTAACCAATCTTGTGCATCCAATAGGTGTTTTGTGTCATTGGATGAACATTTAGGTCATTTTCGTTCTCCCTAAACTGAATCTTGTCCAATTAGGGTTTTTAACCAATCTTGTGCATCCAATAGGTGTTTTGTGTCATTGGATGAACATTTTAGGTCATTTTCATCCTCCCTACACTTTATCTTGTTCAATTAGGGTTTCTAACCAATCTTGTGCATCCGATAGGTGTTTTTGTGTCATTGGATGAACAATTAGGTCATTTTCGTCCTCCCTAGGCTAATTCTTATCCAATTAGGGTTTTTAACCAATCTTGTGCATCCAATAGGTGTTTTGTGTCATTGGATGAACATTTTAGGTCATTTTCGTCCTCCCTACACTTTATCTTTTCCAATTAGGGTTTCTAACCAATCTTGTGCATCCAATTGGTGTTTTTGTGTCATTGGATGAACAATTAGGTCATTTTCGTCCTCCCTATGATAATTCTTGTCCAATTAGGGTTTTTAACCAATCTTGTGCATCCAATAGGTGTTTTGTGTCATTGGATGAACATTTAGGTCATTTTCGTCCTCCTTAGGCAAATTCTTATCCAATTAGGGTTTTTAACCAATCTTGTGCATCCAATAGGTGTTTTGTGTCATTGGATGAACATTTAGGTCATTTTCGTCCTCCTTAGGCTAATTCTTATCCAATTAGGGTTTTTAGCCAATCTTGTGCATCCAATAGGTGTTTTGTGTCATTGGATGAACATTTAGGTCATTTTCGTCCTCCCTACACTTAATCTTGTTCAATTAGGGTTTCTAACCAATCTTGTGCATCCGATAGGTGTTTTTGTGTCATTGGATGAACAATTAGGTCATTTTCGTTCTCCCTAGGCTAATTCTTGTCCAATTAGGGTTTTTAACCAATCTTGTGCATCCAATAGGTGTTTTGTGTCATTGGATGAACATTTAGGTCATTTTCGTCCTCCCTAGGCTAATTCTTGTCCAATTAGGGTTTTTAAGCAATCTTGTGCATCCAATAGGTGTTTTGTGTCATTGGATGAACATTTAGGTCATTTTCGTCCTCCCTACACTTAATCTTGTCCAATTAGGGTTTCTAACCAATCTTGCGCATCCAATTGGTGTGTTTGTGTCATTGGATGAACAATTAGGTCATTTTCGTCCTCCCTATGATAATTCTTGTCCAATTAGGGTTTTTAACCAATCTTGTGCATCCAATAGGTGTTTTGTGTCATTGGATGAACATTTAGGTCATTTTCGTCCTCCGTAGGCTAATTCTTATCCAATTAGGGTTTTTAACCAATCTTGTGCATCCAATAGGTGTTTTGTGTCATTGGATGAACATTTAGGTCATTTTCGTCCTCCCTAAACTTAATCTTATCCAATTAGGGTTTTTAAGCAATCTTGTGCATCCAATAGGTGTTTTGTGTCATTGGATGAACATTTAGGTCATTTTCGTCGTCCCTACACTTAATCTTGTCCAATTAGGGTTTCTAACCAATCTTGCGCATCCAATTGGTGTGTTTGTGTCATTGGATGAACAATTAGGTCATTTTTGTCCTCCCTATGATAATTCTTGTCCAATTAGGGTTTTTAACCAATCTTGTGCATCCAATAGGTGTTTTGTGTCATTGGATGAACATTTAGGTCATTTTCGTCCTCCGTAGGCTAATTCTTATCCAATTAGGTCATTTTCGTCCTCCCTATGATAATTCTTGTCCAATTAGGGTTTTTAACCAATCTTGTGCATCCAATAGGTGTTTTGTGTCATTGGATGAACATTTTGGTCATTTTCGTCCTCCCTAAACTTAATCTTGTCCAATTAGGGTTTTTAACCAATCTTGTGCATCCAGTAGGTGTTTAGTGTCATTGGATGAACATTTTAGGTCATTTTCGTCCTCCCTACACTTTATCTTTTCCAATTAGGATTTCTAACCAATCTTGTGCATCCAATTGGTGTTTTTGTGTCATTGGATAAACAATTAGGTCATTTTCGTCCTCCCTATGATAATTCTTGTCCAATTAGGGTTTTTAACCAATCTTGTGCATCCAATAGGTGTTTTGTGTCATTGGATGAACATTTAGGTCATTTTCGTCCTCCTTAGGCTAATTCTTATCCAATTAGGGTTTTTAACCAATCTTGTGCATCCAATAGGTGTTTTGTATCATTGGATGAACATTTAGGTCATTTTCGTCCTCCCTACACTTAATCTTGTTCAATTAGGGTCTCTGACCAATCTTGTGCATCCGACAGGTGTTTTTGTGTCATTGGATGAACAATTAGGTCATTTTCGTCCTCCCTAGGCTAATTCTTGTCCAATTAGGGTTTTTAACCAATCTTGTGCATCCAATAGGTGTTTTGTGTCATTGGATGAACACTTAGGTCATTTCTGTCCTCCCTACACTTTATCTTGTCCAATTAGGGTTTCTAACCAATCTTGTGCATCCAATTGGTGTTTTTGTGTCATTGGATGAACAATTAGGTCATTTTCGTCCTCCCTATGATAATTCTTGTCCAATTAGGGTTTTTAACCAATCTTGTGCATCCAATAGGTGTTTTGTGTCATTGGATGAACATTTAGGTCATTTTCGTCCTCCCTACACTTTATCTTGTTCAATTAGGGTTTCTGACCAATCTTGTGCATCCCACAGGTGTTTTTGTGTCATTGGATGAACAATTAGGTCATTTTCATCCTCCCTAGGCTAATTCTTGTCCAATTAGGGTTTTTAACCAATCTTGTGCATCCAATAGGTGTTTTGTGTCATTGGATGAACACTTAGGTCATTTCTGTCCTCCCTACACTTTATCTTGTCCAATTAGGGTTTCTAACCAATCTTGTGCATCCAATTGGTGTTTTTGTGTCATTGGATGAACAATTAGGTCATTTTCGTCCTCCCTATGCTTATTCTTGTCCAATTAGGGTTTTTAACCAATCTTGTGCAT
Organism: Cicer judaicum; assembly: GCA_037974835.1. Lineage (NCBI taxonomy): Eukaryota > Viridiplantae > Streptophyta > Magnoliopsida > Fabales > Fabaceae > Cicer > Cicer judaicum. Next base: position 36,470 of record JBBPBS010000931.1, read on the forward strand.
CCAATAGGTGTTTTGTGTCATTGGATGAACATTTAGGTCATTTTCGTCCTCCCTACACTTAATCTTGTTCAATTAGGGTTTCTAACCAATCTTGTGCATGCGATAGGTGTTTTTGTGTCATTGGATGAACAATTAGGTCATTTTCGTCCTCCCTATGATAATTCTTGTCCAATTAGGGTTTTTAACCAATCTTGTGCATCCAATAGGTGTTTTGTGTCATTGGATGAACATTTAGGTCATTTTCGTCCTCCTTAGGCTAATTCTTATCCAATTAGGGTTTTTAACCAATCTTGTGCATCCAATAGGTGTTTTGTGTCATTGGATGAACATTTAGGTCATTTTCGTCCTTCCTACACTTAATCTTGTTCAATTAGGGTTTCTAACCAATCTTGTGCATCCGATAGGTGTTTTTGTGTCATTGGATGAACAATTAGGTCATTTTCGTCCTCCCTAGGATAATTCTTGTCCAATTAGAGTTTTTAACCAATCTTGTGCATCCAATAGCTGTTTTGTGTCATTGGATGAACACTTAGGTCATTTTCGTCCTCCCTACACTTTATCTTGTCCAATTAGGGTTTCTAACCAATCTTGTGCTTCCAATTGGTGTTTTTGTGTCATTGGATGAACAATTAGGTCATTTTCGTCCTCCCTATGATAATTCTTGTCCAATTAGGGTTTTTAACCAATCTTGTGCATCCAATAGGTGTTTTGTGTCATTGGATGAACATTTAGGTCATTTTCGTCCTCCTTAGGCTAATTCTTATCCATTTAGGGTTTTTAACCAATCTTGTGCATCCAATAGGTGTTTTGTGTCATTGGATGAACATTTAGGTCATTTTCGTCCTCCCTACACTTAATCTTGTTCAATTAGGGTTTCTGACCAATCTTGTGCATCCGACAGGTGTTTTTTGTGTCATTGGATGAACAATTAGGTCATTTTCGTCCTCCCTATGATAATTCTTGTCCAATTAGGGTTTTTAACCAATCTTGTGCATCCAATAGGTGTTTTGTGTCATTGGATGAACATTTAGGTCATTTTCGTCCTCCTTATTCTATTTCTTATCCAATTAGGGTTTTTAACCAATCTTGTGCATCCAGTAGGTGTTTTGTGTCCTTGGATGAACATTTAGGTCATTTTCGTCCTCCCTACACTTAATCTTGTTCAACTAGGGTTTCTAACCAATCTTGTTCATTCAATAGGTGTGTTGTGTCATTGGATGAATATTTATGTCATTTTCGTCCTCCCTAAACTTAATCTTATCCAATTACGGTTTTTAACCAATCTTGTGCATCCAATAGGTGTTTTGTGTCATTGGATGAACATTTAGGTCATTTTCGTCCTCCCTACACTTAATCTTGTTCAATTAGGGTTTCTAATCAATCTTGTGCATCCGATAGGTGTTTTTGTGTCATTGGATGAACATTTAGGTCATTTTCGTCCTCCCTATGATAATTCTTGTCCAATTAGGGTTTTTAACCAATCTTGTGCATCCAATAGGTGTTTTGTGTCATTGGATGAACATTTAGGTCATTTTCGTCCTCCTTAGGCTAATTCTTATCCAATTAGGGTTTTTAACCAATCTTGTGCATCCATTAGGTGTTTTGTGTCAATGGATGAACATTAAGGTCATTTTCGTCCTCCTTAAACTTAATCTTGTTCAATTAGGGTTTTTAACTAATCTTGTGCATCCAATAGGTGTTTTGTGTCATTGGATGAACATTTAGGTCATTTTCGTCCTCCCTACACTTAATCTTGTTCAATTAGGGTTTCTAACCAATCTTGTGCATCCGATAGGTGTTTTTGTGTCATTGGATGAACATTTACGTCATTTTCGTCCTCCCTATGATAATTCTTGTCCAATTAGGGTTTTTAACCAATCTTGTGCATCCAATAGGTGTTTTGTGTCATTGGATGAACATTTAGGTCATTTTCGTCCTCCTTATGCTAATTCTTCTCCAATTAGGGTTTTTAACCAATCTTGTGCATCCAGTAGGTGTTTTGTGTCATTGGATGAACATTTAGGTCATTTTCGTCCTCCCTACACTTAATCTTGTTCAATTAGGGTTTCTAACCAATCTTGTGCATCCGATAGGTGTTTTTGTGTCATTGGATGAACATTTAGGTCATTTTCGTCCTCCCTACACTTAATCTTGTCCAATTAGGGTTTTTAACCAATCTTGTTCATTCAATAGGTGTGTTGTGTGATTGGATGAATATTTATGTTATTTTCGCTCTCCCTAAACTTAATCTTATCCAATTACGGTTTTTAACCAATGTTGTGCATCCAATAGGTGTTTTGTGTCATTGGATGAACATTTAGGTCATTTTCGTCCTCCCTACACTTAATCTTGTTCAATTAGGGTTTCTAACCAATCTTGTGTATCCGATAGGTGTTTTAGTGTCATTGGATGAACATTTAGGTCATTTTCGTCCTCCCAACATTTAATCTTGTCCAATTAGGGTTTTCAACCAATCTTGTTCATTCAATAGGTGTGTTGTGTCATTGGATGAATATTTAGGTCATTTCCATCCTCCCTAAACTTAATCTTGTCCAATTAGGGTTTTTAACCAATCTTGTGCATCCAATAGGTGTTTTGTGTCATTGGATGAACATTTAGGTCATTTTCGTCCTCCCTAAACTTAATCTTGTCCAATTACGGTTTTTAAGCAATCTTGTGCATCCAATAGGTGTTTTGTGTCATTGGATGAACATTTAGGTCATTTTCGTCCTCCCTACACTTAATCTTGTCCAATTAGGGTTTTTAACCAATCTTGTTCATTCAATAGGTGTGTTGTGTCATTGGATGAACATTTAGGTCATTTTAGTCCTCCCTAAACTTAATCTTGTTCAATTAGGGTTTCTAACTAATCTTGTCCATCCGATATGTGTTTTTGTGTCATTGGATGAACATTTAGGTCATTTTCGTCCTCCCTAAACTTAATCTTGTCCAATTAGGGTTTTTAAGCAATCTTGTGCCTCCAATAGGTGTTTTGTATCATTGGATGAACATTTAGGTCATTTTCGTCCTCCCTAAACTTAATCTTGTCCAATTAGGGTTTTTAAGCAATTTTGTGCATCCAATAGGTGTTTTGTGTCATTGGATGAACATTTAGGTCATTTTCGTCCTCCCTACACTTTATCTTGTCCAATTAGGGTTTCTAACCAATCTTGTGCGTCCAATTGGTGTTTTTGTGTCATTGGATGAACAATTAGGTCATTTTCGTCCTCCCTATGATAATTCTTGTCCAATTAGGGTTTTTAATCAATCTTGTGCATCCAATAGGTGTTTTGTGTCATTGGATGAACATTTAGGTCATTTTCGTCCTCCCAATGATAATTCTTGTCCAATTAGGGTTTTTAACCAATCTTGTGCATCCAATAGGTGTTTTGTGTCATTCGATGAACACTTAGGTCATTTTCGTCCTCCCTACACTTTATCTTGTCCAATTAGGGTTTCTAACCAATCTTGTGCATCCAATTGGTGTTTTTGTGTCATTGGATGAACAATTAGGTCATTTTCGTCCTCCCTATAATAATTCTTGTCCAATTAGGGTTTTTAACCAATCTTGTGCATCCAATAGGTGTTTTGTGTCATTGGATGAACGCTTAAGTCATTTTCGTCCTCCCTACACTTTATCTTGTCCAATTAGGGATTCTAACCAATCTTGTGCATCCAATTGGTGTTTTTGTGTCATTGGATGAACAATTAGGTCATTTTCGTCCTCCCTAGGCGAATTCTTGTCCAATTAGGGTTTCTAACCAATCTTGTGGATCCGATAGGTGTTTTTGTGTCATTGGATGAACATTTAGGTCATTTTCGTCCTCCCTACACTTAATCTTATCCAATTAGGGTTTTTAACCAATCTTGTGCATCGAATAGGTGTGTTGTGTCATTGGATGAATATTTAGGTCATTTTCGTCCTCCCTAAACTTAATCTTGTCCAATTAGGGTTTTTAACCAATCTTGTGCATCCAATAGGTGTTTTGTGTCATTGGATGAACATTTAGGTCATTTTCGTCCTCCTTAGGCTAATTCTTATCCAATTAGGGTTTTTAACCAATCTTGTGCATCCAATAGGTGTTTTGTGTCATTGGATGAACATTTAGGTCATTTTCGTCCTCCCTACACTTAATCTTGTTCAATTAGGGTTTCTGACCAATCTTGTGCATCCGACAGGTGTTTTTGTGTCATTGGATGAACAATTAGGTCATTTTCGTCCTCCCAAGGCTAATTCTTGTCCAATTAGGGGTTTTAACCAATCTTGTGCATCCAATTGGTGTTTTGTTTGATTGGATGAACATTTAGGTCATTTTCATCCTCCCTACACTTAATCTTGTTCAATTAGGGTTTCTACCCAATCTTGTGCATCCGATAGGTGTTTTTGTGTCATTGGATGAACAATAAGGTCATTTTCTTCCTCCCTAGGCTAATACTTGTCCAATTAGGGTTATTAACCAATCTTGTGCAACCAATAGGTGTTTTGTGTCATTGGATGAACATTATAGGTCATTTTCGTCCTCCCTACACTTTATCTTTTCCAATTAGGGTTTCTGACCAATCTTGTGCATCCAATTGGTGTTTTTGTGTCATTGGATGAACAATTAGGTCATTTTCGTCCTTCCTATGATAATTCTTGTCCAATTAGGGTTTTTAACCAATCTTGTGCATCTAATAGGTGTTTTGTGTCATTGGATGAACATTTAGGTCATTTTCGTCCTCCTTAGGCTAATTCTTATCAAATTAGGGTTTTTAACCAATCTTGTGCATCCAATAGGTGTTTTGTGTCATTGGATGAACATTTAAGTCATTTTCGTCCTCCCTACACTTAATCTTGTTCAATTAGGGTTTCTGACCAATGTTGTGCATCCGACAGGTGTTTTTGTGTCATTGGATGAACAATTAGGTTATTTTCGCCTCCCTAGGCTAATTCTTGTCCAATTAGGGGTTTTAACCAATCTTGTGCATCCAATAGGTATTTTGTGTCATTGGATGAACGCTTAGGTCATTTTCGTCCTCCCTACACTTTATCTTGTCCAATTAGGGTTTCTAACCAATCTTGTGCATCCAATTGGTGTTTTTGTGTCATTGGATGAACAATTAGGTCATTTTCGTCCTCCCTATCATAATTCTTGTCCAATTAGGGTTTTTAACCAATATTGTGCATCCAATAGGTGTTTTGTGTCATTGGATAAACATTTAGGTCATTTTCGTCCTCCTTATGCTAATTCTTATCCAATTAGGGTTTTTAACCAATCTTGTGCATCCAGTAGGTGTTTTGTGTCATTGGATGAACATTTAGGTCATTTTCGTCCTCCCTACACTTAATCTTGTTCAATTAGGGTTTTTAACCAATCTTGTTCATTCAATAGGTGTGTTGTGTCATTGGATGAATATTTATGTCATTTTCGTCCTCCCTAAACTTAATCTTATCCAATTACGGTTTTTAACCAATCTTGTGCATCCAATAGGTGTTTTGTGTCATTGGATGACCATTTAGGTCATTTTCGTCCTCCCTACACTTAATCTTGTTCAATTAGGGTTTCTAACCAATCTTGTGCATCCGATAGGTGTTTTTGTGTCATTGGATGAACATTTAGGTCATTTTCGTCCTCCCTACACTTAATCTTGTCCAATTAGGGTTTTTAACCAATCTTGTTCATTCAATAGGTGTGTTGTGTCATTGGATGAATATTTTGGTCATTTTCGTCCTCCCTAAACTTAATCTTATCCAATTACGGTTTTTAACCAATCTTGTGCATCCAATAGGTGTTTTGTGTCATTGGATGAATATTTAGGTCATTTTCGTCCTCCCTACAGTTAATCTTGTTCAATTAGGGTTTCTAACCAATCTTGTGCATCCGATAGGTGTTTTTGTGTCATTGGATGAACATTTAGGTCATTTTCGTCCTCCCTACACTTAATCTTGTCCAATTAGGGTTTTTAACCAATCTTGTTCATTCAATAGGTGTGTTGTGTCATTGGATGAATATTTATGACATTTTCGTCCTCCCTAAACTTAATCTTGTTCAATTAGGGTTTTTGACCAATCTTGTGCATCCGACAGGTGTTTTTGTGTCATTAGATGAACAATTAGGTCATTTTCGTCCTCCCTAGGCTAATTCTTGTCCAATTAGGGTTTTTAACCAATCTTGTGCATCCAATAGGTGTTTTGTGTCATTGGATGAACACTTAGGTCATTTTCGTCCTCCCTACTCTTTATCTTGTCCAATTAGGGTTTCTAACCAATCTTGTGCATCCAATTGGTGTTTTTGTGTCATTGGATGAACAATTAGGTCATTTTCGTCCTCCCTATGATAATTCTTGTCCAATTAGGGTTTTTAACCAATCTTGTGCATCCAATAGGTGTTTTGTGTCATTGGATGAAAATTTTAGGTCATTTTCGTCCTCCCTACACTTTATCTTTTCTAATTAGGGTTTCTAACCAATCTTGTGCATCCAATTGGTGTTTTTGTGTCATTGGATGAACAATTAGGTCATTTTCGTCCTCCCTATGATAATTCTTGTCCAATTAGGGTTTTTAACCAATCTTGTGCATCCAATAGGTGTTTTTTTCATTGGATGAACATTTAGGTCATTTTCGTCCTCCGTATGCTAATTCTTATCCAATTAGGGTTTTTAACCAATCTTGTGCATCCAGTAGGTGTTTTGTGTCATTGGATGAACATTTTGGTCATTTTCGTCCTCCCTACACTTAATCTTGTTCAATTAGGGTTTCTAACCAATCTTGTGCATCCAATTGGTATTTTTGTGTCATTGGATGAACAATTAGGTCATTTTCGTCCTCCCTATGATAATTCTTGTCCAATTAGGGTTTTTAACCAATCTTGTGAATCCAATAGGTGTTATGTGTCATTGGATGAACACTTAGGTCATTTTCGTCCTCCCTACACTTTATCTTGTCCAATTAGGGTTTCTAACCAATCTTGTGCATCCAATTGGTGTTTTTGTGTCATTGGATGAACAATTAGGTCATTTTCGTCCTCCCTATGATAATTCTTGTCCAATTAGGGTTTTTAACCAATCTTGTGCATCCAATAGGTGTTTTGTGTCATTGGATGAACATTTAGGTTATTTTCGTCCTCCCTACACTTAATCTTGTCCAATTAGGGTTTCTAACCAATCTTGTGCATCCGATAGGTGTTTTTGTGTCATTGGATGAACAATTAGGTCATTTTCGTCCTCCCTAGGCTAATTCTTGTCCAATTAGGGTTTTTAACCAATCTTGTGCATCAAATAGGTGTTATGTGTCATTGGATGAACACTTAGGTCATTTTCGTCCTCCCTACACTTTATCTTGTCCAATTAGGGTTTCTAACCAATCTTGTGCATCCGACAGGTGTTTTTGTGTCATTGGATGAACAATTAGGTCATTTTCGTCCTCCCTAGGCTAATTCTTGTCCAATTAGGATTTTTAACCAATCTTGTGCATCCAATAGGTGTTTTGTGTCAATGGATGAACACTTAGGTCATTTTCGTCCTCCCTACAGTTTATCTTGTCCAATTAGGGTTTCTAACCAATCTTGTGCATCCAATTGGTGTTTTTGTGTCATTGGATGAACAATTAGGTCATTTTCGTCCTCCCTATGATAATTCTTGTCCAATTAGGGTTTTTAACCAATCTTGTGCATCCAATAGGTGTTTTGTGTCATTGGATGAACATTTAGGTCATTTTCGTCCTCCTTAGGCTAATTCTTATCCAATTAGGGTTTTTAACCAATCTTGTGCATCCAATAGGTGTTTTGTGTCATTGGATGAACATTTAGGTTATTTTCGTCCTCCCTACACTTAATCTTGTTCAATTAGGGTTTCTAACCAATCTTGTGCATCCGATAGGTGTTTTTGTGTCATTGGATGAACAATTAGGTTATTTTCGTGCTCCCTAGGCTAATTCTTGTCCAATTAGGGTTTTTAACCAATCTTGTGCATCCAAGAGGTGTTTTGTGTCATTGGATGAACACTTAGCTCATTTTCGTCCTCCCTACACTTTATCTTGTCCAATTAGGGTTTCTAACCAATCTTGTGCATCCAATTGGTGTTTTTGTGTCATTGGATGAACAATTAGGTCATTTTCGTCCTCCCTATGATAATTCTTGTCCAATTAGGGTTTTTAACCAATCTTGTGCATCCAATAGGTGTTTTGTGTCATTGGATGAACATTTAGGTCATTTTCGTCCTCCTTAGGCTAATTCTTATCCAATTAGGGTTTTTAACCAATCATGTGCATTCAATAGGTGTGTTGTGTCATTGGATGAAAATTTAGAACATTTTCGTCCTCCCTAAACTTAATCTTGTCCAATTAGAGTTTTTAACCAATCTTGTGCATCCAATAGGTGTTTTGTGTCATTGGATAAACATTTAGGTCATTTTCGTCCTCCCTAAACTTAATCTTGTCCAATTAGGGTTTTTAAGTAATCTTATGCATCCAATAGGTGTTTTGTGTCATTGGATGAACATTTAGGTCATTTCCGTCCTCCCTACACTTTATCTTGTTCAATTAGGGTTTCTGACCAATCTTGTGCATCCGACAGGTGTTTTTGTGTCATTGGATGAACATTTAGGTCATTTCGTCCTCCTTAGGCTAATTCTTATCCAATTAGGGTTTTTAATAATATCTTGTTCATTCAATAGGTGTGTTTTGTCATTGAATGAATATTTAGGTCATTTTCGTCCTCCCTAAACTTAATCTTATCCAATTACGGTTTTTAACCAACCTTGTGCATTCAATAGGTGTTTTGTGTCATTGGATGAACATTTAGGTCATTTTCGTCCTCCCTACAGTTAATCTTGTTCAATTAGGGTTTCTAACCAATCTTGTGCATCCGATAGGTGTTTTTGTGTCATTGGATGAACATTTAGGTCATTTTCGTCCTCCCTAGGCTAATTCTTGTCCAATTAGGGTTTTTAACGAATCTTGTGCATCCCATAGGTGTTTTGTGTCATTGGATGAACATTTAGGTCATTTTCGTCCTTCCTACACTTAATCTTGTTCAATTAGGGTTTCTAACCAATCTTGTGCATCCGATAGGTGTTTTTGTGTCATTGGATGAACAATTAGGTCATTTTCGTCCTCCCTATGATAATTCTTGTCCAATTAGGGTTTTTAACCAATCTTGTGCATCCAATAGGTGTTTTGTGTCATTGGATGAACAATTACGTCATTTTCGTCCTCCCTAGGCTAATTCTTATCCAATTAGGGTTTTTAACCAATCTTGTGCATCTAATACGTGTTTTGTGTCATTGGATGAACATTTAGGTCATTTTCGTCCTCCCTACACTTAATCTTGTTCAATTAGGGTTTCTAACCAATCTTGTGCATCCGATAGGTGTTTTGTGTCATTGGATGAACATTTAGGTCATTTTCCTCCTCCCTACACTTAATCTTGTCCAATTAGGGTTTTTAACCAATCTTGTTCATTCAATAGGTGTGTTGTGTCATTGGATGAATATTTAGGTCATTTTCGTCCTCCCTAAACTTAATCTTGTCCAATTAGGGTTTTTAACCAATCTTGTGCATCCAATAGGTGTTTTGTGTCATTGGATGAACATTTAGGTCATTTTCGTCCTCCTTAGGCTAATTCTTATCCAATTAGGGTTTTTAACCAATCTTGTTCATTCAATAGGTGTTTTGTGTCATTGGATGAATATTTAGGTCATTTTCGTCCTCCCTAAACTTAATCTTTTCCAATTAGGGTTTTTAACCAATCTTGTGCATCCAATAGGTGTTTTGTGTCAATGGATGAACACTTAGGTCATTTTCGTCCTCCCTACACTTTATCTTGTCCAATTAGGGTTTCTAACCAATCTTGTGCATCCAATTGGTGTTTTTGTGTCATTGGATGAACAATTAGGTCATTTTCGTCCTCCCTATGATAATTCTTGTCCAATTAGGGTTTTTAACCAATCTTGTGCATCCAATAGGTGTTTTGTGTCATTGGATGAACATTTAGGTCATTTTCGTCCTCCTTAGGCTAATTCTTATCCAATTAGGGTTTTTAACCAATCTTGTGCATTCAATAGGTGTGTTGTGTCATTGGATGAATATTTAGGACATTTTCGTCCTCCCTAAACTTAATGTTGTCCAATTAGAGTTTTTAACCAATCTTGTGCATCCAATAGGTGTTTTGTATCATTGGATGAACATTTAGGTCATTTTCGTCCTCCCTAAACTTAATCTTGTCCAATTAGGGTTTTTAAGCAATCTTGTGCATCCAATAGGTGTTTTGTGTCATTGGATGAACATTTAGGTCATTTTCGTCCTCCCTACACTTTATCTTGTTCAATTAGGGTTTCTGACCAATCTTGTGCATCCGACAGGTGTTTTTGTCTCATTGGATGAACATTTAGGTCATTTCGTCCTCCTAAGGCTAATTCTTATCCAATTAGGGTTTTTAACCAATCTTGTTCATTCAATAGGTGTGTTATGTCATTGGATGAATATTTAGGTCATTTTCGTCCTCCCTAAACTTAATCTTATCCAATTACGGTTTTTAACCAATCTTGTGCATCCAATAGGTGTTTTGTGTCATGGGATGAACATTTAGGTCATTTTCGTCCTCCCTACAGTTAATCTTATTCAATTAGGGTTTCTAACCAATCTTGTGCATCCGATAGGTGTTTTTGTGTCATTGGATGAACATTTAGGTCATTTCCGTCCTCCCTACACTTAATCTTGTCCAATTAGGGTTTTTAACCAATCTTGTTCATTCAATAGGTG
>JBBPBS010000931.1:81860-103508 GCA_037974835.1 Cicer judaicum
GGGTTTTTAACCAATCTTGTGCATCCAATAGGTGTTTTGTGTCATTGGATGAATATTTAGGTCATTTTCGTCCTCCCTAAACTTAATCTAGTCCAATTAGGGTTTTTAAGCAATCTTGTGCATCCAAAAGGTGTTTTGTGTCATTGGATGAACATTTAGGTCATTTTCGTCCTCCCTACACTTTATCTTGTTCAATTAGGGTTTTTGACCAATCTTGTGCATCCGATAGGTGTTTTTGTGTCATTGGATGAACAATTAGGTCATTTTCGTCCTCCCTAGGCTAATTCTTGTCCAATTAGGGTTTTTAACCAATCTTGTGCATCCAATAGGTGTTTTGTGTCATTGGATGAACACTTAGGTCATTTTCGTCCTCCCTACACTTTATCTTGTCCAATTAGGGTTTCTAACCAATCTTGTGCATCCAATTGGTGTTTTTGTGTCATTGGATGAACAATTAGGTCATTTTCGTCCTCCCTATGATAATTCTTGTCCAATTAGGGTTTTTAACCAATCTTGTGCATCCAATAGGTGTTTTGTGTCATTGGATGAACATTTAGGTCATTTTCGTCCTCCTTATTCTATTTCTTATCCAATTAGGGTTTTTAACCAATCTTGTGCATCCAGTAGGTGTTTTGTGTCCTTGGATGAACATTTAGGTCATTTTCGTCCTCCCTACACTTAATCTTGTTCAATTAGGGTTTCTAACCAATCTTGTTCATTCAATAGGTGTGTTGTGTCATTGGATGAATATTTATGTCATTTTCGTCCTCCCTAAACTTAATCTTATCCAATTACGGTTTTTAACCAATCTTGTGCATCCAATAGGTGTTTTGTGTCATTGGATGAACATTTAGGTCATTTTCGTCCTCCCTACACTTAATCTTGTTCAATTAGGGTTTCTAATCAATCTTGTGCATCCGATAGGTGTTTTTGTGTCATTGGATGAACATTTAGGTCATTTTCGTCCTCCCTATGATAATTCTTGTCCAATTAGGGTTTTTAACCAATCTTGTGCATCCAATAGGTGTTTTGTGTCATTGGATGAACATTTAGGTCATTTTCGTCCTCCTTAGGCTAATTCTTATCCAATTAGGGTTTTTAACCAATCTTGTGCATCCATTAGGTGTTTTGTGTCAATGGATGAACATTAAGGTCATTTTCGTCCTCCTTAAACTTAATCTTGTTCAATTAGGGTTTTTAACTAATCTTGTGCATCCAATAGGTGTTTTGTGTCATTGGATGAACATTTAGGTCATTTTCGTCCTCCCTACACTTAATCTTGTTCAATTAGGGTTTCTAACCAATCTTGTGCATCCGATAGGTGTTTTTGTGTCATTGGATGAACAATTAGGTCATTTTCGTCCTCCCTAGGCTAATTCTTCTCCAATTAGGGTTTCTAACCAATCTTGTGCATCCAATTGGTGTTTTTGTGTCATTGGATGAACAATTAGGTCATTTTCGTCCTCCCTATGATAATTCTTGTCCAATTAGGGTTTTTAACCAATCTTGTGCATCCAATAGGTGTTTTGTGTCATTGGATGAACATTTGGGTCATTTTCGTCCTCCTTAGGCTAATTCTTATCCAATTAGGGTTTTTAACCAATCTTGTGCATCCAATAGGTGTTTTGTGTCATTGGATGAACATTTAGGTCATTTTCGTCCTCCCTACACTTAATCTTGTTCAATTAGGGTTTCAAACCAATCTTGTGCATCCAATAGGTGTTTTGTGTCATTGGATGAACATTTAGGTCATTTTCGTCCTCCTTAGGCTAATTCTTATCCAATTAGGGTTTTTAACCAATCTTGTGCATCCAATAGGTGTTTTGTGTCATTGGATGAACATTTAGGTCATTTTTGTCCTCCCTAAACTTAATCTTGTTCAATTAGGGTTTCTAACCAATCTTGTGCATCCGATAGGTGTTTTTGTGTCATTGGATGAACAATTAGGTCATTTTCGTTCTCCCTAGGCTAATTCTTGTCCAATTAGGGTTTTTAACCAATCTTGTGCATCCAATAGGTGTTTTGTGTCATTGGATGAACATTTAGGTCATTTTCGTCCTCCTTAGGCTAATTCTTATCCAATTAGGGTTTTTAACCAATCTTGTGCATCCAATAGGTGTTTTGTGTCATTGGATGAACATTTAGGTCATTTTCGTCCTCCCTAAACTTAATCTTGTTCAATTAAGATTTCTAACCAATCTTGTGCATCCGATAGGTGTTTTTGTGTCATTAGATGAACAATTAGGTCATTTTCGTTCTCCCTACACTTTATCTTGTCCAATTAGGGTTTCTGAACAATCTTGTGCATCCAATTGGTGTTTTTGTGTCATTGGATGAACAATTTGGTCATTTTCGTCCTCTCTATGATAATTCTTGTCCAATTAGGGTTTTTAACCAATCTTGTGCATCCAATAGGTGTTTTGTGTCATTGGATGAACATTTAGGTCATTTTCGTCCTCCTTAGGCTAATTCTTATCCAATTAGGGTTTTTAACCAATCTTGTGCATCCAATAGGTGTTTTGTGTCATTGGATGAACACTTAGGTCATTTTCGTCCTCCCTACACTTAATCTTGTCCAATTAGGGTTTTTAACCAATCTTGTTCATTCAATAGGTGTGTTGTGTCATTGGATGAATATTTAGGTCATTTTCGTCCTGCCTAAACTTAATCTTGTCCAATTAGGGTTTTTAACCAATCTTGTGCATCCAATAGGTGTTTTGTGTCATTGGATGAACATTTAGGTCATTTTGGCCTCCCTAAACTTAATCTTGTCCAATTAGGGTTTTTAAGCAATCTTGTGCATCCAATAGGTGTTTTGTGTCATTGGATGAACATTTAGGTCATTTTCGTCCTCCCTACACTTAATCTTGTTCAATTAGGGTTTCTGAGCAATCTTGTGCATCCGACAGGTGTTTTTGTGTCATTGGATGAACAATTAGGTCATTTTTGTCCTACCTAGGCTAATTCTTGTCCAATTAGGGTTTTTAACCAATCTTGTGCATCCAATAGGAGTTTTGTGTCATTGGATGAACACTTTGGTCATTTTCGTCCTCCCTACACTTTATCTGGTCCAATTAGGGTTTCTCACAAATCTTCTGCATCCAATTGGTGTTTTTGTGTCATTGGATGAACAATTAGGTCATTTTCGTCCTCCCTATGATAATTCTTGTCCAATTAGGGTTTTTAACCAATCTTGTGCATCCAATAGGTGTTTTGTGTCATTGGATGAACATTTAGGTCATTTTCGTCCTCCTTAGGCTAATTCTTATCCAATTAGGGTTTTTAACCAATCTTGTGCATCCAATAGGTGTTTTGTGTCATTGGATGAATAGTTAGGTCATTTTCGTCCTCCCTAAACTTAATCTTATCCAATTACGGTTTTTAACCAATCTTGTGCATCCGATAGGTGTTTTGTGTCATTGGATAAACAATTAGGTCATTTTCGTCCTCCATAGGCTAATTCTTGTCCAATTAGGGTTTTTAACCAATCTTGTGCATCCAATAGGTGTTTTGTGTCATTGGATGAACAATTAGGTCATTTTCGTCCTCCCTAGGCTAATTCTTGTCCAATTAGGGTTTTTAACGAATCTTGTGCATCCGATAGGTGTTTTTGTGTCATTGGATGAACATTTAGGTCATTTTCGTCCTCCCTACACTTAATCTTGTCCAATTAGGGTTTTTAACCAATCTTGTTCATTCAATAGGTGTGTTGTGTCATTGGATGAACATTTAGGTCATTTTCGTCCTCCTTAGGCTAATTCTTATCCAATTAGGGTTTTTAACCAGTCTTGTGCATCCAATAGGTGTTTTGTGTCATTGGATGAACATTTAGGTCATTTTCGTCCTCCCTACACTTAATCTTGTTCAATTAGGGTTTTTGACCAATCTTGTGCATCCAACAGGTGTTTTTGTGTCATTGGATGAACAATTAGGTCATTTTCGTCCTCCCTCGGCTAATTCTTGTCCAATTAGGGTTTTTAACCAATCTTGTGCATCCGATAGGTGTTTTTGTGTCATTGGATGAACATTTAGGTCATTTTCGTCCTCCCAACACTTAATCTTGTCCAATTAGGGTTTTTAACCAATCTTGTTCATTCAATAGGTGTGTTGTGTCATTGGATGAACATTTAGGTCATTTTCGTCCTCCCTAAACTTAATCTTGTTCAATTAGGGTTTCTAACTAATCTTGTCCATCCGATAGGTGTTTTTGTGTCATTGGATGAACATTTAGGTCATTTTCGTCCTCCCTACACTTAATCTTGTCCAATTAGGGTTTTTAACCAATCTTGTTCATTCAATAGGTGTGTTGTGTTATTGGATGAATATTTAGGTCATTTTCGTCCTCCCTAAACTTAATCTTATCCAATTACTGTTTTAAACCAATCTTGTGCATCCAATAGGTGTTTTGTGTCATTGGATGAACATTTAGGTCATTTTCGTCCTCCCTACAGTTAATCTTGTTCAATTAGGGTTTCTAACCAATCTTGTGCATCCGATTGGTGTTTTTGTGTCATTGGATGAACATTTAGGTCATTTTCGTCCTCCCTACACTTAATCTTGTCCAATTAGGGTTTTTAACCAATCTTGTTCATGCAATAGGTGTGTTGTGTCATTGGATGAATATTTATGACATTTTCGTCCTCCCTAAACTTAATCTTGTCCAATTAGGGTTTTTAACCAATCTTGTGCATCCAATAGGTGTTTTGTGTCATTGGATGAACATTGAGGTCATTTTCGTCCTCCCTAAACTTAATCTAGTCCAATGAGGGTTTTTAAGCAATCTTGTGCATCCAATAGGTGTTTTGTGTCATTGGATGAACATTTAGGTGATTTTCGTCCTCCCTACACTTTATGTTGTTCAATTAGGGTTTTTGACCAATCTTGTGCATCCGACAGGTGTTTTTGTGTCATTGGATGAACAATTAGGTCATTTTCGTCCTCCCTAGGCTAATTCTTGTCCAATTAGGGTTTTTAACCAATCTTGTGCATCCAATAGGTGTTTTGTGTCATTGGATGAACACTTAGGTCATTTTCGTCCTCCCTACACTTTATCTTGTCCAATTAGGGTTTCTGACCAATCTTGTGCATCCAATTGGTGTTTTTGTGTCATTGGATGAACAATTAGGTCATTTTCGTCCTCCCTATGATAATTCTTGTCCAATTAGGGTTTTTAACCAATCTTGTGCATCCAATAGGTGTTTTATGTCATTGGATGAACATTTAGGTCATTTTCATCCTCCTTAGGCTAATTCTTATCAAATTAGGGTTTTTAACCAATCTTGTGCATCCAATAGGTGTGTTGTGTCATTGGATGAACATTTAGGTCATTTTCGTCCTCCCTACACTTAATCTTGTTCAATTAGGGTTTCTGACCAATCTTGTGCATCCGACAGGTGTTTTTGTGTCATTTGATGAACAATTAGGTCATTTTCGTCCTCCCTAGGCTAATTCATGTCCAATTAGGGTTTTTAACCAATCTTGTGCATCCAATAGGTGTTTTGTGTCATTGGATGAACGCTTAGGTCATTTTCGTCCTCCCTACACTTTATCTTGTCCAATTAGGGTTTCTAAGCAATCTTGTGCATCCAATTGGTGTTTTTGTGTCATTGGATGAACAATTAGGTCATTTTCGTCCTCCCTATGATAATTCTTGTCCAATTAGGGTTTTTAACCAATCTTGTGCATCCAATAGGTGTTTTGTGTCATTGGATGAACATTTAGGTCATTTTCGTCCTCCTTAGGCTAATTCTTATCCAATTAGGGTTTTTAACCAATCTTGTCCATCCAGTAGCTGTTTTGTGTCATTGGATGAACATTTAGGTCCTTTTCGTCCTCCCTACACTTAATCTTGTTCAATTAGGGTTTCTAACTAATCTTGTGCATCCGAGAGGTGTTTTTGTGTCATTGGATGAACAATTAGGTCATTTTCGTCCTCCCTAGGCTAATTCTTGTCCAATTAGGGTTTTTAACCAATCTTGTGCATCCAATAGGTGTTTTGTGTCATTAGATGAACACTTAGGTCATTTTCGTCCTCCCTACACTTTATCTTGTCCAATTAGGGTTTCTAACCAATCTTGTGCATCCAATTGGTGTTTTTGTGTCATTGGATGAACAATTAGGTCATTTTCGTCCTCCCTATGATAATTCTTGTCCAATTAGGGTTTTTAACCAATCTTGTGCATCCAATAGGTGTTTTGTGTCATTGGATGAACATTTAGGTCCTTTTCGTCCTCCCTACACTTAATCTTGTTCAATTAGGGTTTCTAACTAATCTTGTGCATCCGAGAGGTGTTTTTGTGTCATTGGATGAACAATTAGGTCATTTTCGTCCTCCCTAGGCTAATTCTTGTCCAATTAGGGTTTTTAACCAATCTTGTGCATCCAATAGGTGTTTTGTGTCATTGGATGAACACTTTGGTCATTTTCGTCCTCCCTACACTTTATCTTGTCCAATTAGGGTTTCTAACAAATCTTGTGCATCCAATTGGTGTTTTTGTGTCATTGGATGAACAATTAGGTCATTTTCGTCCTCCCTATGATAATTCTTGTCCAATTAGGGTTTTTAACCAATCTTGTGCATCCAATAGGTGTTTTGTGTCATTGGATGAACATTTAGGTCATTTTCGTCCTCCCTGCACTTAATCTTGTTCAATTAGGGTTTCTACCCAATCTTGTGCATCCGATAGGTGTTTTTGTGTCATTGGATGAAAAATTAGGTCATTTTCTTCTTCCCTAAGTTAATTCTTGTCCAATTAGGGTTTTTAACCAATCTTGTGAATCCAATAGGTGTTTTGTGTCATTGGATGAACATTTAGGTCATTTTCGTCCTCCCTAAACTTAATCTTATCCAATTACGGTTTTTAACCAATCTTGTGCATCCAATAGGTGTTTTGTGTCATTGGATGAACATTTAGGTCATTTTCGTCCTCCCTAAACTTAATCTTGTCCAATTAGGGTTTTTAAGCAATCTTGTGCATCCAATAGGTGTTTTGTGTCATTGGAAGAACATTTAGGTCATTTTCGTCGTCCCTACACTTAATCTTGTTCAATTAGGGTTTCTGACCAATCTTGTGCATCCGACAGGTGTTTTTGTGTCATTGGATGAACAATTAGGTCATTTTCGTCCTCCCTATGATAATTCTTGTCCAATTAGGGTTTTTAACCAATCTTGTGCATCCAATAGGTGTTTTGTGTCATTGGATGAACATTTAGGTCATTTTCGTCCTCCTTAGGCTAATTCTTATCCAATTAGGGTTTTTAACCAATCTTGTGCATCCAATAGGTGTTTTGTGTCATTGGATGAACATTTAGGTCATTTTCGTCCTCCCTAAACTTAATCTTGTCCAATTAGGGTTTTTAAGAAATCTTGTGCATCCAATAGGTGTTTTATGTCATTGGATGAACATTTAGGTCATTTTCGTCCTCCCTAAACTTAATCTTGTCCAATTAGGGTTTTTAAGCAATCTTGTCCATCCAATAGGTGTTTTGTGTCATTGGATGAACATTTAGGTCATTTTTGTCCTCCGTACACTTAATCTTGTTCAATTAGGGTTTCTGACCAATCTTGTGCATCCGACAGGTGTTTTTGTGTCATTGGATGAACAATTAGGTCATTTTCGTCCTCTCTATGATAATTCTTGTCCAATTAGGGTTTTTAACCAATCTTGTGCATCCAATAGGTGTTTTGTGTCATTGGATGAACATTTAGGTCATTTTCGTCCTCCCTAAACTTAATCTTGTTCAATTAGGGTTTCTAACCAAACTTGTGCATCCGATAGGTTTTTTTTCTGTCATTGGATGAACAATTCGGTCATTTTCGTCCTCCCTAGGCTAATTCTTGTCCAATTAGGGTTTTTAACCAATCTTGTGCATCCAATAGGTGTTTTGTGTCATTGGATGAACACTTAGGTCATTTTCGTCCTCCCTAGGCTAATTCTTATCCAATTATGATTTTTAACCAATCTTGTGCATCCAATAAGTGTTTTGTGTCATTGGATGAACATTTAGGTCATTTTCGTCCTCCGTACACTTAATCTTGTTCAATTAGGGTTTTTAACCAATCTTGTGCATCCGATAGGTGTTTTTGTGTCATTGGATGAACATTTAGGTCATTTTCGTCCTCCCTACACTTAATCTTGTCCAATTAGGGTTTTTAACCAATCTTGTTCATTCAATAGGTGTGTTGTGTCATTGGATGAATATTTAGGTCATTTTCGTCCTCCCTAAACTTAATCTTGTCCAATTAGGGTTTTTAACCAATCTTGTGCATCCAATAGGTGTTTTGTGTCATTGGATGAACATTTAGGTCATTTTCGTCCTCCTTAGGCTAATTCTTATCCAATTAGGGTTTTTAACCAATCTTGTTCATTCAATAGGTGTTTTGTGTCATTGGATGAATATTTAGGTCATTTTCGTCCTCCCTAAACTTAATCTTTTCCAATTAGGGTTTTTAACCAATCTTGTGCATCCAATAGGTGTTTTGTGTCAATGGATGAACACTTAGGTCATTTTCGTCCTCCCTACACTTTATCTTGTCCAATTAGGGTTTCTAACCAATCTTGTGCATCCAATTGGTGTTTTTGTGTCATTGGATGAACAATTAGGTCATTTTCGTCCTCCCTATGATAATTCTTGTCCAATTAGGGTTTTTAACCAATCTTGTGCATCCGATAGGTGTTTTTGTGTCATTGGATGAACATTTAGGTCATTTTCGTCCTCCTACACTTAATCTTGTCCAATTAGGGTTTTTAACCAATCTTGTTCATTCAATAGGTGTGTTGTGTTATTGGATGAATATTTAGGTCATTTTCGTCCTCCCTAAACTTAATCTTGTCCAATTAGGGTTTTTAACCAATCTTGTGCATCCAATAGGTGTTTTGTGTCATTGGATGAACATTTAGGTCATTTTCGTCCTCCCTAAACTTAATCTTGTCCAATTAGGGTTTTTAAGCAATCTTGTGCATCCAAGAGGTGTTTTGTGTCATTGGATGAACATTTAGGTCATTTTCGTCCTCCCTACACTTAATCTTGTTCAATTAGGGTTTTTGACCAATCTTGTGCATCCGACAGGTGTTTTTGTGTCATTGGATGAACAATTAGGTCATTTTCGTCCTCCCTAGGCTAATTCTTGTCCAATTAGGGTTTTTAACCAATCCTGTGCATCCAATAGGTGTTTTGTGTCATTGGATGAACACTTAGCTCATTTTCGTCCTCCCTACACTTTATCTTGTCCAATTAGGGTTTCTAACCAATCTTGTGCTTCCAATTGGTGTTTTTGTGTCATTGGATGAACAATTAGGTCATTTTCGTCCTCCCTATGATATTTCTTGTCCAATTAGGGTTTTTAACCAATCTTGTGCATCCATTAGGTGTTTTGTGTCATTGGATGAACACTTAGGTCATTTTCGTCCTCCCTAAACTTAATCTTGTCCAATTAGGGTTTTTAAGCAATCTTGTGCATCCAATAGGTGTTTTGTGTCATTGGATGAACATTTAGGTCATTTTCGTCCTCCCTACACTTAATCTTGTTCAATTAGGGTTTCTGAGCAATCTTGTGCATCCGACAGGTGTTTTTGTGTCATTGGATGAACAATTAGGTCATTTTTGTCCTACCTAGGCTAATTCTTGTCCAATTAGGGTTTTTAACCAATCTTGTGCATCCAATAGGAGTTTTGTGTCATTGGATGAACACTTTGGTCATTTTCGTCCTCCCTACACTTTATCTGGTCCAATTAGGGTTTCTCACAAATCTTGTGCATCCAATTGGTGTTTTTGTGTCATTGGATGAACAATTAGGTCATTTTCGTCCTCCCTATGATAATTCTTGTCCAATTAGGGTTTTTAACCAATCTTGTGCATCCAATAGGTGTTTTGTGTCATTGGATGAACATTTAGGTCATTTTCGTCCTCCTTAGGCTAATTCTTATCCAATTAGGGTTTTTAACCAATCTTGTTCATTCAACAGGTGTGTTGTGTCATTGGATGAATATTTAGGTCATTTTCGTCCTCCCTAAACTTAATCTTATCCAATTACGGTTTTTAACCAATCTTGTGCATCCAATAGGTGTTTTGTGTCATTGGATGAACATTTAGGTCATTTTCGTCCTCCCTACAGTTAATCTTGTTCAATTAGGGTTTCTAACCAATCTTGTGCATCCGGTAGGTGTTTTTGTGTCATTGGATGAACAATTAGGTCATTTTCGTCCTCCCTAGGCAAATTCTTGTCCAATTAGGGTTTTTAACCAATCTTGTGCATCCAATAGGTGTTTTGTGTCATTGGATGAACATTTAGGTCATTTTCGTCCTCCCTACACTTAATCTTGTTCAATTAGGGTTTCTGACCAATCTTGTGCATATGACAGGTGTTTTTGTGTCATTGGATGAACAATTAGGTCATTTTCGTCCTCCCTAGGCTAATTCTTGTCCAATTAGGGTTTTTAACCAATCTTGTGCATCCAATACGTGTTTTGTGTCATTGGATGAACACTTAGGTCATTTTCGTCCTCCCTACACTTTATCTTGTCCAATTAGGGTTTCTGAGCAATCTTGTGCATCCAATTGGTGTTTTTGTGTCATTGGATGAACAATTAGGTCATTTTCGTCCTCCCTATGATAATTCTTGTCCAATTAGGGTTTTTAACCAATCTTGTGCATCCAATAGGTGTTTTGTGTCATTGGATGAACATTTAGGTCATTTTCGTCCTCCTTAGGCTAATTCTTATCAAATTAGGGTTTTTAACCAATCTTGTGCATCCAATAGGTGTTTTGTGTCATTGGATGAAAATTTAGGTCATTTTCGTCCTCCCTACACTTAATCTTGTTCAATTAGGGTTTCTGACCAATCTTGTGCATCTGACAGGTGTTTTTGTGTCATTGGATGAACAATTAGGTCATTTTCGTCCTCCCTAGGCTAATTCTTGTCCAATTAGGGTTTTTAACCAATCTTGTGCATCCAATAGGTGTTTTGTGTCATTGGATGAACGCTTAAGTCATTTTCGTCCTCGCTACACTTTATCTTGTCCAATTAGGGTTTCTAACCAATCTTGTGCATCCAATTGGTGTTTTTGTGTCATTGGATGTACAATTAGGTCATTTTCGTCCTCCCTATAATAATTCTTGTCCAATTAGGGTTTTTAACCAATCTTGTGCATCCAATAGGTGGTTTGTGTCATTGGATGAACGCTTAAGTCATTTTCGTCCTCCCTACACTTTATCTTGTCCAATTAGGGTTTCTAACCAATCTTGTGCATCCAATTGGTGTTTTTGTGTCATTGGATGAACAATTAGGTCATTTTCGTCCTCCCTATGATAATTCTTGTCCAATTAGGGTTTTTAACCAATCTTGTGCATCCAATAGGTGTTTTGTGTCATTGAATGAACATTTAGGTCATTTTCGTCCTCCCTAAACTTAATCTTGTCCAATTAGGGTTTTTAACCAATCTTGTGCATCCAATAGATGTTTTGTGTCATTGGATGAACATTTAGGTCATTTTCGTCCTCCCTAAACTTAATCTTGTCCAATTAGGGTTCTTAACCAATCTTGTGCATCCAATAGGTGTTTTGTGTCATTGGATGAACATTTTCGGTCATTTTCGTCCTCCCTACACTTTATCTTTTCCAATTAGGGTTTCTAACCAATCTTGTGCATCCAATTGGTGTTTTTGTGTCATTGGATGAACAATTAGGTCATTTTCGTCCTCCCTATGATAATTCTTGTCCAATTAGGGTTTTTAACCAATCTTGTGCATCCAATAGGTGTTTTGTGTCATTGGATGAACAATTAGGTCATTTTCGTCCTCCCTATGATAATTCTTAGGGTTTTTAACCAATCTTGTGCATCCAATAGGTGTTTTGTGTCATTGGATGAACATTTAGGTCATTTTCGTCCTCCTTAGGCTAATTCTTATCCAATTAGGGTTTTTAACCAATCTTGTGCATCCAATAGGTGTTTTGTGTCATTGGATGAACATTTAGGTTATTTTCGTCCTCCCTACACTTAATCTTGTTCAATTAGGGTTTCTAACCAATCTTGTGCATCCGATAGGTGTTTTTGTGTCGTTGGATGAACAATTAGGTCATTTTCGTCCTCCCTAGGCTAATTCTTGTCCAATTAGGGTTTTTAACCAATCTTGTGCATCCAATAGGTGTTTTGTGTCATTGGATGAACACTTAGGTCATTTTCGTCCTCCCTACACTTTATCTTGTCCAATTAGCGTTTCTAACGAATCTTGTGCATCCAATTGGTGTTTTTGTGTCATTGGATGAACAATTAGGTCATTTTCGTCCTCCCTATGATAATTCTTGTCCAATTAGGGTTTTTAACCAATCTTGTGCATCCAATAGCTGTTTTGTGTCATTGGATGAACACTTAGGTCATTTTCGTCCTCCCTACACTTTATCTTGTCCAATTAGGGTTTCTAACCAATCTTGTGCATCCAATTGGTGTTTTTGTGTTTTTGGATTAACAATTAGGTCATTTTCGTCCTCCCTAAACTTAATCTTGTCCAATTAGGGTTTTTAAGCAATCTTGTGCATCCAATAGGTGTTTTGTGTCATTGGATGAACACTTAGGTCATTTTCGTCCTCCCTAAACTTAATCTTGTCCAATTAGGGTTTTTAAGCAATCTTATGCATCCAATAGGTGTTTTGTGTCATTGGATGAACATTTAGGTCATTTTCGTCCTCCCTACACTTAATCTTGTTCAATTAGGGTTTCTAAGTAATCTTGTGCATCCGACAGGTGTTTTTGTGTCATTGGATGAACAATTACGTCATTTTCGTCCTCCCTAGGCTAATTCTTGTCCAATTAGGGTTTTTAACCAATCTTGTGCATCCAATAGGTGTTTTGTGTCATTGGATGAACACTTAGGTCATTTTCGTCCTCCCTACACTTTATCTTGTCCAATTAGGGTTTCTAACAAATCTTGTGCATCCAATTGGTGTTTTTGTGTCATTGGATGAACAATTAGGTCATTTTCGTCCTCCCTAAACTTAATCTTGTCCAATTAGGGTTTTTAACCAATCTTGTTCATTCAATAGGTGTGTTGTGTCATTGGATGAATATTTAGGTCATTTTCGTCCTCACTAAACTTAATCTTGTCCAATTAGGGTTTTTAACCAATCTTGTGCATCCAATAGGTGTTTTGTGTCATTGGATGAACATTTAGGTCATTTTCGTCCTCCCTAAACTTAATCTAGTCCAATTAGGGTTTTTAAGCAATCTTGTGCATCCAATAGGTGTTTTGTGTCATTGGATGAACATTTAGGTCATTTTCGACCTCCCTACACTTTATCTTGTTCAATTAGGGTTTTTGACCAATCTTGTGCATCCGACAGCTGTTTTTGTCTCATTGGATGAACAATTAGGTCATTTTCGTCCTCCCTAGGCTAATTCTTGCCCAATTAGGGTTTTTAACCAATCTTGTGCATCCAATAGGTGTTTTGTGTCATTGGATGAACACTTAGGTCATTTTCGTCCTCCCTACACTTTATCTTGTCCAATTAGGGTTTCTAACGAATCTTGTGCATCCAATTGGTGTTTTTGTGTCATTGGATGAACAATTAGGTCATTTTCGTCCTCCCTATGATAATTCTTGTCCAATTAGGGTTTTTAACTAATCTTGTGCATCCAATAGCTGTTTGGTGTCATTGGATGAACACTTAGGTCATTTTCGTCCTCCCTACACTTTATCTTGTCCAATTAGGGTTTCTAACCAATCTTGTGCATCCAATTGGTGTTTTTGTGTTTTTGGATCAACAATTAGGTCATTTTCGTGCTCCCTAAACTTAATCTTGTCCAATTAGGGTTTTTAAGCAATCTTGTGCATCCAATAGGTGTTTTGTGTCATTGGATGAACACTTAGGTCATTTTCGTCCTCCCGAAACTTAATCTTGTCCAATTAGGGTTTTTAAGCAATCTTGTGCATCCAATAGGTGTTTTGTGTCATTGGATGAACATTTAGGTCATTTTCGTCCTCCCTACACTTAATCTTGTTCAATTAGGGTTTCTGAGCAATCTTGTGCATCCGACAGGTGTTTTTGTGTCATTGGATGAACAATTAGGTCATTTTTGTCCTACCTAGGCTAATTCTTGTCCAATTAGGGTTTTTAACCAATCTTGTGCATCCAATAGGAGTTTTGTGTCATTGGATGAACACTTTGGTCATTTTCGTCCTCCCTACACTTTATCTGGTCCAATTAGGGTTTCTCACAAATCTTCTGCATCCAATTGGTGTTTTTGTGTCATTGGATGAACAATTAGGTCATTTTCGTCCTCCCTATGATAATTCTTGTCCAATTAGGGTTTTTAACCAATCTTGTGCATCCAATAGGTGTTTTGTGTCATTGGATGAACATTTAGGTCATTTTCGTCCTCCTTATGCTAATTCTTATCCAATTAGGGTTTTTAACCAATCTTGTTCATTCAACAGGTGTGTTGTGTCATTGGATGAATATTTAGGTCATTTTCGTCCTCCCTAAACTTAATCTTATCCAATTACGGTTTTTAACCAATCTTGTGCATCCAATAGGTGTTTTGTGTCATTGGATGAACATTTAGGTCATTTTCGTCCTCCCTACAGTTAATCTTGTTCAATTAGGGTTTCTAACCAATCTTGTGCATCCGATAGGTGTTTTTGTGTCATTGGATGAACATTTAGGTCATTTTCGTCCTCCCTACCCTTAATCTTGTCCAATTAGGGTTTTTAACCAATCTTGTTCATTCAATAGGTGTGTTGTGTCTTTGGATGAATATTTAGGTCATTTTCGTCCTCCCTAAACTTAATCTTGTCCAATTAGGGTTTTTAACCAATCTTGTGCATCCAATAGGTGTTTTGTGTGATTGGATGAACATTTAGGTCATTTTCGTCCTCCCTAAACTTAATCTAGTCCAATTAGGGTTTTTAAGCAATCTTGTGCATCCAATAGGTGTTTTGTGTCATTGGATGAACATTTAGGTCATTTTCGTCCTCCCTACACTTAATCTTGTTCAATTAGGGTTTCTAAGTAATCTTGTGCATCCGACAGGTGTTTTTGTGTTATTGGATGAACAATTACGTCATTTTCGTCCTCCCTAGGCTAATTCTTGTCCAATTAGGGTTTTTAACCAATCTTGTGCATCCAATAGGTGTTTTGTGTCATTGGATGAACACTTAGGTCATTTTCGTCTTCCCTACACTTTATCTTGTCCAATTAGGGTTTCTAACAAATCTTGTGCATCCAATTGGTGTTTTTGTGTCATTGGATGAACAATTAGGTCATTTTCGTCCTCCCTATGATAATTCTTGTCCAATTAGGGTTTTTAACCAATCTTGTGCATCCAATAGGTGTTTTGTGTCATTGGATGAACATTTAGGTCATTTTCGTCCTCCTTAGGCTAATTCTTATCCAATTAGGGTTTTTAACCAATCTTGTTCATTCAACAGGTGTGTTGTGTCATTGGATGAATATTTAGGTCATTTTCGTCCTCCCTAAACTTAATCTTATCCAATTACGGTTTTTAACCAATCTTGTGCATCCAATAGGTGTTTTGTGTCATTGGATGAACATTTAGGTCATTTTCGTCCTCCCTACAGTTAATCTTGTTGAATTAGGGTTTCTAACCAATCTTGTGCATCCGATAGGTGTTTTTGTGTCATTGGATGAACATTTAGGTCATTTTCGTCCTCCCTATGATAATTCTTGTCCAATTAGGGTTTTTAACCAATCTTGTGCATCCAATAGGTGTTTTGTGTCATTGGATGAACATTTAGGTCATTTTCGTCCTCCTTAGGCTAATTCTTATCCAATTAGGGTTTTTAACCAATCTTGTTCATTCAACAGGTGTGTTGTGTCATTGGATGAATATTTAGGTCATTTTCGTCCTCCCTAAACTTAATCTTATCCAATTACGGTTTTTAACCAATCTTGTGCATCCAATAGGTGTTTTGTGTCATTGGATGAACATTTAGGTCATTTTCGTCCTCCCTACAGTTAATCTTGTTGAATTAGGGTTTCTAACCAATCTTGTGCATCCGATAGGTGTTTTTGTGTCATTGGATGAACATTTAGGTCATTTTCGTCCTCCCTACACTTAATTTTGTCCAATTAGGGTTTTTAACCAATCTTGTTCATTCAATAGGTGTGTTGTGTCATTGGATGAATATTTAGGTCATTTTCGTCCTCCCTAAACTTAATCTTATCCAATTACGGTTTTTAACCAATCTTGTGCATCCAATAGGTGTTTTGTGTCATTGGATGAACACTTAGGTCATTTTCGTCCTCCCTACACTTTATCTTGTCCAATTAGGGTTTCTAACAAATCTTGTGCATCCAATTGGTGTTTTTGTGTCATTGGATGAACAATTAGGTCATTTTCGTCCTCCCTATGATAATTCTTGTCCAATTAGGGTTTTTAACCAATCTTGTGCATCCAATAGGTGTTTTGTGTCATTGGATGAACATTTAGGTCATTTTCGTCCTCCCTACACTTAATCTTGTTCAATTAGGGTTTCTAAGTAATCTTGTGCATCCGACAGGTGTTTTTGTGTCATTGGATGAACAATTACGTCATTTTCGTCCTCCCTAGGCTAATTCTTGTCCAATTAGGGTTTTTAACCAATCTTGTGCATCCAATAGGTGTTTTGTGTCATTGGATGAACACTTAGGTCATTTTCGTCCTCCCTACACTTTATCTTGTCCAATTAGGGTTTCTAACCAATCCTGTGCATCCAATTAGTGTTTTTGTGTCAATGGATGAACAATTAGGTCATTTTCGTCCTCCCTATGATAATTCTTGTCCAATTAGGGTTTTTAACCAATCTTGTGCATCCAATAGCTGTTTTGTGTCATTGGATGAACACTTAGGTCATTTTCGTCCTCCCTACACTTTATCTTGTCCAATTAGGGTTTCTAACCAATCTTGTGCATCCAATTGGGGTTTTTGTTGTGTTTTTGGACCAACAATTAGGTCATTTTCATCCTCCCTAAACTTAATCTTGTCCAATTAGGGTTTTTAAGCAATCTTGTGCATCCAATAGGTGTTTTGTGTCATTGGATGAACACTTAGGTCATTTTCGTCCTCCCTAAACTTAATCTTGTCCAATTAGGGTTTTTAACCAATCTTGTGCATCCAATAGGAGTTTTGTGTCATTGGATGAACACTTTGGTCATTTTCGTCCTCCCTACACTTTATCTTGTCCAATTAGGGTTTCTCACAAATCTTGTGCATCCAATTGGTGTTTTTGTGTCATTGGATGAACAATTAGGTCATTTTCGTCCTCCCTATGATAATTCTTGTCCAATTAGGGTTTTTAACCAATCTTGTGCATCCAATAGGTGTTTTGTGTCATTGGATGAACATTTAGGTCATTTTCGTCCTCCCTACACTTAATCTTATTCAATTAGGGTTTCTGACCAATCTTGTGCATCCGACAGGTGTTTTTTTGTCATTGGATGAACAATTAGGTCATTTTCGTCCTCCCTAGGCTAATTCTTGTCCAATTAGGGTTTTTAACCAATCTTGTGCATCCAATAGGTGTTTTGTGTCATTGGATGAACACTTAGGTCATTTTCGTCCTCCCTACACTTTAACTTGTCCAATTAGGGTTTCTAACCAATCTTGTGCATCCAATTGGTGTTTTTGTGTCATTGGATGAACAATTAGGTCATTTTCGTCCTCGTTATGATAATTCTTGTCCAATTAGGGTTTTTAACCAATCTTGTGCATCCAATAGGTGTTTTGTGTCATTGGATGAACATTTAGGTCATTTTCGTCCTTCCTACACTTAATCTTGTTCAATTAGGGTTTCTGACCAATCTTGTGCATCCGACAGGTGTTTTTGTGTCATTGGATGAACAATTAGGTCATTTTCGTCCTCCCTAGGCTAATTCTTGTCCAATTAGGGTTTTTAACCAATCTTGTGCATCCAATAGGAGTTTTGTGTCATTGGATGAACACTTTGGTCATTTTCGTCCTCCCTACACTTTATCTTGTCCAATTAGGGTTTCTCACAAATCTTGTGCATCCAATTGGTGTTTTTGTGTCATTGGATGAACAATTAGGTCATTTTCGTCCTCCCTATGATCATTCTTGTCCAATTAGGGTTTTTAAGCAATCTTGTGCATCCAATAGGTGTTTTGTGTCATTGGATGAACATTTAGGTCATTTTCGTCCTCCCTACACTTAATTTTGTCCAATTAGGGTTTTTAACCAATCTTGTGCATCCAATAGGTGTTTTTGTGTCATTGGATGAACAATTAGGTCATTTTCGTCCTCCCTAGGCTAATTCTTGTCCAATTAGGGTTTTTAACCAATCTTGTGCATCCAATAGGTGTTTTGTGTCATTGGATGAACACTTAGGTCATTTTCGTCCTCCCTACACTTTATCTTGTCCAATTAGCGTTTCTAACGAATCTTGTGCATCCAATTGGTGTTTTTGTGTCATTGGATGAACAATTAGGTCATTTTCGTCCTCCCTATGATAATTCTTGTCCAATTAGGGTTTTTAACCAATCTTGTGCATCCAATAGCTGTTTTGTGTCATTGGATGAACACTTAGGTCATTTTCGTCCTCCCTACACTTTATCTTGTCCAATTAGGGTTTCTAACCAATCTTGTGCATCCAATTGGTGTTTTTGTGTTTTTGGATCAACAATTAGGTCATTTTCGTCCTCCCTAAACTTAATCTTGTCCAATTAGGGTTTTTAAGCAGTCTTGTGCATCCAATAGGTGTTTTGTGTCATTGGATGAACACTTAGGTCATTTTCGTCCTCCCTACACTTTATCTTGTCCAATTAGGGTTTCTAACCAATCTTGTGCATCCAATTGGTGTTTTTGTGTCATTGGATGAACAATTTGGTCATTTTCTTCCTCTCTATGATAATTCTTGTCCAATTAGGGTTTTTAACCAATCTTGTGCATCCAATAGGTGTTTTGTGTCATTGGATGAACAGTTAGGTCATTTTCGTCCTCCCTACACTTTATCTTGTCCAATTAGGGTTACTAACCAATCTTGTGCTTCCAATTGGTGTTTTTGTGTCATTGGATCAACAATTAGGTCATTTTCGTCCTCCCTATGATAATTCTTGTCCAATTAGGGTTTTTAACCAATCTTGTGCATCCAATAGGTGTTTTGTGTCATTGGATGAACATTTAGGTCATTTTCGTCCTCCCTACACTTTATCTTGTCCAATTAGGGTTTCTGAACAATCTTGTGCATCCAATTGGTGTTTTTGTGTCATTGGATGAACAATTTGGTCATTTTCTTCCTCTCTATGATAATTCTTGTCCAATTAGGGTTTTTAACCAATCTTGTGCATCCAATAGGTGTTTTGTGTCATTGGATGAACATTTAGGTCATTTTCGTCCTCCTTAGGCTAATTCTTATCCAATTAGGGTTTTTAACCAATCTTGTGCATCCAATAGGTGTTTTGTGTCATTGGATGAACATTTAGGTCATTTTCGTCCTCCCTAAACTTAATCTTGTTCAATTAGGGTTTCTAACCAATCTTGTGCATCCGATAGGTGTTTTTGTGTCATTGGATGAACAATTAGGTCATTTTAGTTCTCCCTAGGCTAATTCTTGTCCAATTAGGGTTTTTAACCAATCTTGTGCATCCAATAGGTGTTTTGTGTCATTGGATGAACACTTAGGTCATTTTCGTCCTCCCTACACTTTATCTTGTCCAATTAGGGTTTCTGAACAATCTTGTGCATCCAATTGGTGTTTTTGTGTCATTGGATGAACAATTTGGTCATTTTCGTCCTCTCTATGATAATTCTTGTCCAATTAGGGTTTTTAACCAATCTTGTGCATCCAATAGGTGTTTTGTGTCATTGGATGAACATTTAGGTCATTTTCGTCCTCCTTAGGCTAATTCTTATCCAATTAGGGTTTTTAACCAATCTTGTGCATCCAATAGGTGTTTTGTGTCATTGGATGAACACTTAGGTCATTTTCGTCCTCCCTACACTTAATCTTGTCCAATTAGGGTTTTTAACCAATCTTGTTCATTCAATAGGTGTGTTGTGTCATTGGATGAATATTTAGGTCATTTTCGTCCTGCCTAAACTTAATCTTGTCCAATTAGGGTTTTTAACCAATCTTGTGCATCCAATAGGTGTTTTGTGTCATTGGATGAACATTTAGGTCATTTTGGCCTCCCTAAACTTAATCTTGTCCAATTAGGGTTTTTAAGCAATCTTGTGCATCCAATAGGTGTTTTGTGTCATTGGATGAACATTTAGGTCATTTTCGTCCTCCCTACACTTAATCTTGTTCAATTAGGGTTTCTGAGCAATCTTGTGCATCCGACAGGTGTTTTTGTGTCATTGGATGAACAATTAGGTCATTTTCGTCCTCCCTAGGCTAATTCTTGTGCAATTAGGGTTTTTAACCAATCTTGTGCATCCAATAGGTGTTTTGTGTCATTGGATGAACACTTAGGTCATTTTCGTCCTCCCTACACTTTATCTTGTCCAATTAGGGTTTCTAACCAATCTTGTGCATCCAATTGGTGTTTTTGTGTCATTGGATGAACAATTAGGTCATTTTCGTCCTCCCTATGATAATTCTTGTCCAATTAGGGTTTTTAACCAATCTTGTGCATCCAATAGGTGTTTTGTGTCATTGGATGAACATTTAGGTCATTTTCGTCCTCCTTAGGCTAATTCTTATCCAATTAGGGTTTTTAACCAATCTTGTTCATTCAATAGGTGTGTTGTGTCATTGGATGAATATTTAGGTCATTTTCGTCCTCCCAAACTTAATCTTATCTAATTACGGTTTTTAACCAATCTTGTGCATCCAATAGGTGTTTTGTGTCATTGGATGAACATTTAGGTCATTTTCGTCCTCCCTACAGTTAATCTTGTTCAATTAGGGTTTCTAACCAATCTTGTGCATCCGATAGGTGTTTTTGTGTTTTTGGATCAACAATTAGGTCATTTTCGTCCTCCCTAAACTTAATCTTGTCCAATTAGGGTTTTTAACCAATCTTGTTCATTCAATAGGTGTGTTGTGTCATTGGATGAATATTTAGGTCATTTTCGTCCTCACTAAACTTAATCTTGTCCAATTAGGGTTTTTAACCAATCTTGTGCATCCAATAGGTGTTTTGTGTCATTGGATGAACATTTAGGTCATTTTCGTGCTCCCTAAACTTAATCTAGTCCAATTAGGGTTTTTAAGCAATCTTGTGCATCCAATAGGTGTTTTGTGTCATTGGATGAACATTTAGGTCATTTTCGACCTCCCTACACTTTATCTTGTTCAATTAGGGTTTTTGACCAATCTTGTGCATCCGACAGGTGTTTTTGTCCCATTGGATGAACAATTAGGTCATTTTCGTCCTCCCTAGGCTAATTCTTGCCCAATTAGGGTTTTTAACCAATCTTGTGCATCCAATAGGTGTTTTGTGTCATTGGATGAACACTTAGGTCATTTTCGTCCTCCCTACACTTTATCTTGTCCAATTAGGGTTTCTAACCAATCTTGTGCATCCAATTGGTGTTTTTGCGTCATTGGATGAACAATTAGGTCATTTTCGTCCTCCCTATGATAATTCTTGTCCAATTAGGGTTTTTAACCAATCTTGTGCATCCAATAGCTGTTTGGTGTCATTGGATGAACACTTAGGTCATTTTCGTCCTCCCTACACTTTATCTTGTCC
>JBBPBS010000933.1:0-44353 GCA_037974835.1 Cicer judaicum
ATTGGATGCACAAGATTGGTTAGAAACCCTAATTGGACAAGATAAAGTGTTGGGAAAGCAAAAATGACCTAAATGTTCATCCAATGATACAAGACACCTATTGGATGCACCAGATTGGTTAAACACCCTAATTGGACATGATTAAGTGTAGGGAGAACGAAAATGACCTAAATATTCATCTAATGACACAAAAAACCTATTGGATGCACAAGATTGGTTAAAAACCCTAATTGGACAAGATTAAGTGTAGGGAGGACGAAAACAACCTAAATGTTCATCCAATGACACAAAACACTTATTGGATGCACAAGATTGGTTAAAAATCCTAATTGGATAAGAATTAGCCTAGGGTGGACGAAAATGACCTAAGTGTTCATCCAATGACACAAAACACCTATTGGATGAACAAGATTGGTTAAAAACCCTAATTGGACAATAATTAGCCTAGGGAGGACGAAAGTGACCTAATTGTTCATCCAATGACAGAAAAAAAACCTATCGGATGCACAAGATTGGTTAGAAACACTAATTGAACAAGATTAAGTGTAGCGAGGACGAAAATGACCTAAATGTTCATCCATAGACACAAAACACCTATTGGATGCACAAGATTGGTTAAAAACCCTAATTGGACAAGAATTATCATAGAGAGGACGAAAATGACCTAATTGTTCATCCAATGACACAAAAACACCAATTGGATGCACAAGATTGGTTAGAAACCCTAATTGGAAAAGATAAAGTGTAGGGAGGACGAAAATGACCTAAATGTTCATCCAATGACACAAAACACCTATTGGATGCACAAGATTGGTTAAAAATTATAATTGGACAAGATTAAGTTTAGGGAGGACGAAAATGACCTAAATGTTCATCCAATGACACAAAACACCTATTGGATGCACAAGATTGGTTAAAAACCCTAATTGGACAAGATTAAGTTTAGGGAGGACGAAAATGACCTAAATATTCATCCAATGACACAACACACCTATTGAATGAACAAGATTGGTTAAAAACCCTAATTGGACAAGAATTAGCCTAGGGAGGACGAAAATGACCTAATTGTTCATCCAATGACAGAAAAACACCTATCGGATGCACAAGATTGGTCAAAAACACTAATTGAACAAGATTAAGTGTAGGGAGGACGAAAATAACCTAAATGTTCATCCAATGACACAAAACACCTATTGGATGCACAAGATTGCTTAAAAACCCTAATTGGACAAGATTAAGTTTAGGGAGGACGAAAATGACCTAAATGTTCATCCAATGACACAAAACACCTATTGGATGCACAAGATTGGTTAAAAACCCTAATTGGACAAGATTAAGTTTAGGGAGGACGAAAATGACCTAAATATTCATCCAATGACACAACACACCTATTGAATGAACAAGATTGGTTAAAAACCCTAATTGGACAAGATTAAGTGTAGGGAGGACGAAAATGACCTAAATGTTCATCCAATGACACAAAAACACCTATCGGAGGCACAAGATTGATTAGAAACCCTAATTGAACAAGATTAAGTGTAGGGAGGACGAAAATGACCTAAATGTTCATCCAATGACACAAAACACCTATTGGATGCACAAGATTGGTTAAAAACCGTAATTGGATAAGATTAAGTTTAGGGAGGACGAAAATGACCTAAATGTTCATCCAATGACACAAAACACCTATTGAATGAACAAGATTGGTTAAAAACCCTAATTGGACAAGATTAAGTGTAGGGAGGACGAAAATGACCTAAATGTTCATCCAATGACACAAAAACACCTATCGGATGCACAAGATTGGTTAAAAACCCTAATTGAACAAGATTAAGTGTAGGGAGGACGAAAATGACCTAAATGTTCATCCAATGACACAAAACACTTATTGGATGCACAAGATTGGTTAAAAATCATAATTGGATAAGAATTAGCCTAGGGAGGACGAAAATGACCTAAGTGTTCATCCAATGACACAAAACACCTATTGGATGCACAAGATTGGTTAAAAACCCTAATTGGACAAGAATTAGCCTAGGGAGGACGAAAATGACCGAATTGTTCATCCAATGACAGAAAAAAAACCTATCGGATGCACAAGTTTGGTTAGAAACCCTAATTGAACAAGATTAAGTTTAGGGAGGACGAAAATGACCTAAATGTTCATCCAATGACACAAAACACCTATTGGATGCACAAGATTGGTTAAAAACCCTAATTGGACAAGAATTATCGTAGAGAGGACGAAAATGACCTAGTTGTTCATCCAATGACACAAAAACACCAATTGGATGCACAAGATTGGTTAGAAACCCTAATTGGAAAAGATAAAGTGTAGGGAGGACGAAAATGACCTAAATGTTCATCCAATGACACAAAACACCTATTGGATGCACAAGATTGGTTAAAAACCATAATTGGACAAGATTAAGTGTAGGGAGGACGAAAATGACCTAAATGTTCATCCAATGACACAAAACACCTATTGGATGCACAAGATTGGTTAAAAACCCTAATTGGACAAGATTAAGTGTAGGGAGGACGAAAATGATCTAAATGTTTATCCAACGACACAAAAACACCTATCGGATGCACAAGATTGGTTAGAAACCCTAATTGAACAAGATTAAGTGTAGGGAGGACGAAAATGACCTAAATGTTCATCCAATGACACAAAACACCTATTGGATGCACAAGATTGGTTAAAAACCCTAATTGGACAAGATTAAGTGTACGGAGGACGAAAATGACCTAAATGTTCATCCAATGACACAAAACACCTATTGGATGCACAAGATTGGTTAAAAACAGTAATTGGATAAGATTAAGTTCAGGGAGGACGAAAATGACCTAAATATTCATCCAATGACACAACACACCTATTGAATGAACAAGATTGGTTAAAAACCCTAATTGGACAAGATTAAGTGTAGGGAGGACGAAAATGACCTAAATGTTCATCCAATGACACAAAAACACCTATCGGATGCACAAGATTGGTTAGAAACCCTAATTGAACAAGATTAAGTGTAGGGAGGACGAAAATGACCTAAATGTTCATCCAATGACACAAAAACACCTATTGGATGCACAAGATTGGTTAAAAACCCTAATTGGATAAGAATTAGCATAAGGAGAACGAAAATGACCTAAATGTTCATCCAATGACACAAAAACACCTATCGGATGCACAAGATTGGTTAGAAACCCTAATTGAACAAGATTAAGTGTAGGGAGGACGAAAATGACCTAAATGTTCATCCAATGACACAAAACACCTTTTGGATGCACAAGATTGGTTAAAAACCCTAATTGGACAAGAATTATCATAGGGAGGACGAAAATGACCTAATTGTTCATCCAATGACACAAAAACACCAATTGGATGCACAAGATTGGTTAGAAACCCTAATTGGACAAGATAAAGTGTAGGGAGGACGAAAATGACCTAAGTGTTCATCCATTGACACAAAACACCTATTGGATGCACAAGATTGGTTAAAAACCCTAATTGGAAAAGATTAAGTTTAGGGAGGACGAAAATGACCTAAATATTCATCCAATGACACAAAACACCTATTGAATGAACAAGATTGGTTAAAAACCCTAATTGGATAAGAATTAGCCTAAGGAGGACGAAAATGACCTAAATGTTCATCCAATGACACAAAACACCTATTGGATGCACAAGATTGGTTAAAAACCCTAATTGGACAAGATTAAGTTTAGGGAGGACGAAAATGACCTAAATATTCATCCAATGACACAACACACCTATTGAATGAACAAGATTGGTTAAAAACCCTAATTGGACAAGATTAAGTGTAGGGAGGAGGAAAATGACCTAAATGTTCATCCAATGACACAAAACACCTATCGGATGCACAAGATTGGTTAAAAACCCTAATTGGACAAGAATTATCATAGGGAGGACGAAAATGACCTAATTGTTCATCCAATGACACAAAAACACCTATCGGATGCACAAGATTGGTTAGAAACCCTAATTGAACAAGATAAAGTGTAGGGAGGACGAAAATGACCTAAGTGTTCATCCAATGACACAAAACACCTATTGGATGCACAAGATTGGTTAAAAACCCTAATTGGACAAGAATTATCATAGAGAGGACGAAAATGACCTAATTGTTCATCCAATGACACAAAAACACCTGTCGGATGCACAAGATTGGTCAGAAACCCTAATTGAACAAGATTAAGTGTAGGGAGGACGAAAATGACCTAAATGTTCATCCAATGACACAAAACACCTATTGGATGGACAAGATTGCTTAAAAACCGTAATTGGACAAGATTAAATTTAGGGAGGACGAAAATGACCTAAATGTTCATCCAATGACACAACACACCTATTGGATGCACAAGATTGGTTAAAAACCCTAATTGGACAAGAATTATCATAGAGAGGACGAAAATGACCTAATTGTTCATCCAATGACACAAAAACACCAATTGGATGCACAAGATTGGTTAGAAACCCTAATTGGAAAAGATAAAGTGTAGGGAGGACGAAAATGACCTAAAATGTTCATCCAATGACACAAAACACCTATTGGATGCACAAGATTGGTTAAAAACCCTAAATGGACAAGATTAAGTTTAGGGAGGACGAAAATGACCTAAATGTTCATCCAATGACACAAAACACCTATTGGATGCACAAGATTGGTTAAAAACCCTAATTGGACAAGATTAAGTTTAGGGAGGACGAAAATGACCTAAATGTTCATCCAATGACACAAAACATCTATTGGATGCACAAGATTGGTTAAAAACCCTAATTGGATAAGAATTAGACTAAGGAGTACGAAAATGACCTAAATGTTCATCCAATGACACAAAACACCTATTGGATGCACAAGATTGGTTAAAAATCCTAATTGGACAAGAATTATCATAGGGAGGACGAAAATGACCTAATTGTTCATCCAATGACACAAAAACACCAATTGGATGCACAAGATTGGTTAGAAACCCTAATTGGAAAAGATAAAGTGTAGGGAGGACGAAAATGACCTAAAATGTTCATCAATGACACAAAACACCTATTGGATGCACAAGATTGGTTAAAAACCCTATTTGGACAAGATTAAGTTTAGGGAGGACGAAAATGACCTAAATGTTCATCCAATGACACAAAACACCTATTGGATGCACAAGATTGGTTAAAAACCCTAATTGGACAAGAATTATCATAGGGAGGACGAAAATGACCTAATTGTTCATCCAATGACACAAAAACACCAATTGGATGCACAAGATTGGTTAGAAACCCAAATTGGACAAGAAAAAGTGTAGGGAGGACGAAAATGAACTAAGTGTTCATCCAATGACACATAACACCTATTGGATGAACAAGATTGGTTAAAAACCGTAATTGGACAAGAATTAGCCTAGGGAGGACGAAAATGACCTAATTTTTCATCCAATGACACAAAATCACCTATCGGATGCACAAGATTGGTTAGAAACCCTAATTGAACAAGATTAAGTGTAGGGAGGACGAAAATGACCTAAATGTTCATCCAATGACACAAAACACCTATTGGATGCACAAGATTGGTTAAAAACCCTAATTGGACAAGATTAAGTTTAGGGAGGACGAAAATGACCTAAATGTTCATCCAATGACACAAAACACCTATTGGATGCACAAGATTGGTTAAAAACCCTAATTGGACAAGATTAAGTTTAGGGAGGACGAAAATGACCTAAATGTTCATCCAATGACACAAAACATCTATTGGATGCACAAGATTGGTTAAAAACCCTAATTGGACAAGACTTAGACTAAGGAGGACGAAAATGACCTAAATGTTCATCCAATGACACAAAACACCTATTGGATGCACAAGATTGGTTAAAAACCCTAATTGGACAAGAATTATCATAGGGAGGACGAAAATGACCTAATTGTTCATCCAATGACACAAAAACACCAATTGGATGCACAAGATTGGTTAGAAACCCTAATTGGACAAGATAAAGTGTGGGGAGGACGAAAATGACCTAAATGTTCATCCAATGACACAAAACACCTATTGGATGCACAAGATTGGTTAAAAACCCTAATTGGATAAGAATTAGCCTAAGGAGGACGAAAATGACCTAAATGTTCATCCAATGACACAAAACAGCTATTGGATGCACAAGATTGGTTAAAAACCCTAATTGGACAAGAATTAGCCTAGGGAGGACGAAAATGACCTAATTGTTCATCCAATGACACAAAAACACCAATTGGATGCACAAGATTGGTTAGAAACCCTAATTGGAAAAGATAAAGTGTAGGGAGGACGAAAATGACCCAAATATTCATCCAATGACACAAAACACCTATTGGAAGCATAAGTTTGGTTAAAAACCCTAATTGGACAAGATTAAGTTTAGGGAGGACGAAAATGACCTAAATGTTCATCCAATGACACAAAACACCTATTGGATGCACAAGATTGGTTAAAAACCCTAATTGGACAAGATTAAGTTTAGGGAGGACGAAAATGACCTAAATATTCATCCAATGACACAACACACCTATTGAATGAACAAGATTGGTTAAAAACCCTAATTGGACAAGATTAAGAGTAGGGAGGACGAAAATGACCTAAATGTTCATCCAATGACACAAAAACACCTATCGGATGCACAAGATTGGTTAAAAACCCTAATTGAACAAGATTAAGTGTAGCGAGGACGAAAATGACCTAAATGTTCATCCAATGACACAAAACACTTATTGGATGCACAAGATTGGTTAAAAACCCTAATTGGACAAGATTAAGTGTAGGGAGGACGAAAATGACCTAAATGTTCATCCAATGACACAAAATACCTATTGGATGCACAAAATTGGTTAAAAACCCTAATTGGACAAGAATTAGCCTAGGGAGGACGAAAATGACCTAATTGTTCATCCAATGACAGAAAAAAAACGTATCGGATGCACAAGTTTGGTTAGAAACCCTAATTGAACAAGATTAAGTGTAGGGAGGACGAAAATGACCTAAATGTTCATCCAATGACACAAAACACCTATTGGATGCACAAGATTGGTTAAAAACCCTAATTGGACAAGAATTATCATAGAGAGGACGAAAATGACCTAATTGTTCATCCAATGACACAAAAACACCAATTGGATGCACAAGATTGGTTAGAAACCCTAATTTGAAAAGATAAAGTGTAGGGAGGACGAAAATGACCTAAATGTTCATCCAATGACACAAAACACCTATTGGATGCACAAGATTGGTTAAAAACCCTAATTGGACAAGATTAAGTTTAGGGAGGACGAAAATGACCTAAATATTCATCCAATGACACAACACACCTATTGAATGAACAAGATTGGTTAAAAACCCTAATTGGACAAGAATTAGCCTAGGGAGGACGAAAATGACCTAATTGTTCATCCAATGACAGAAAAACACCTATCGGATGCACAAGATTGGTCAAAAACACTAATTGAACAAGATTAAGTGTAGGGAGGACGAAAATAACCTAAATGTTCATCCAATGACACAAAACACCTATTGGATGCACAAGATTGCTTAAAAACCCTAATTGGACAAGATTAAGTTTAGGGAGGACGAAAATGACCTAAATGTTCATCCAATGACACAAAACACCTATTGGATGCACAAGATTGGTTAAAAACCCTAATTGGACAAGATTAAGTTTAGGGAGGACGAAAATGACCTAAATATTCATCCAATGACACAACACACCTATTGAATGAACAAGATTGGTTAAAAACCCTAATTGGACAAGATTAAGAGTAGGGAGGACGAAAATGACCTAAATGTTCATCCAATGACACAAAAACACCTATCGGATGCACAAGAATGGTTAAAAACCCTAATTGAACAAGATTAAGTGTAGGGAGGACGAAAATGACCTAAATGTTCATCCAATGACACAAAACACTTATTGGATGCACAAGATTGGTTAAAAATCCTAATTGGATAAGAATTAGCCTAGGGAGGACGAAAATGACCTAAGTGTTCATCCAATGACACAAAACACCTATTGGATGCACAAGATTGGTTAAAAACCCTAATTGGACAAGATTAAGTTTAGGGAGGACGAAAATGACCTAA
Source organism: Cicer judaicum (assembly GCA_037974835.1). Lineage (NCBI taxonomy): Eukaryota > Viridiplantae > Streptophyta > Magnoliopsida > Fabales > Fabaceae > Cicer > Cicer judaicum. The sequence goes on from JBBPBS010000933.1 coordinate 8,121, forward strand.
ATATTCATCCAATGACACAACACACCTATTGGATGAACAAGATTGGTTAAAAACCCTAATTGGACAAGATTAAGTGTAGGGAGGACGAAAATGACCTAAATGTTCATCCAATTAAACAAAAACACCTATCGGATGCACAAGATTGGTTAGAAACCCTAATTGAACAAGATTAAGTGTAGGGACGACGAAAATGACCTAAATGTTCATCCAATGATACAAAACACCTACTGGATGCACAAGATTGGTTAAAAACCCTAATTGGATAAGAATTAGCCTAAGGAGGACGAAAATGACCTAAATGTTCATCCAATGACACAAAACACCTATTGGATGCACAAGATTGGTTAAAAACCCTAATTGGACAAGAGTTATCATAGGGAGGACGAAAATGACCTAATTGTTCATCCAATGACACAAAAACACCACTAAGAAGCACAAGATTGGTTAGAAACCCTAATTGGACAAGATAAAGTGTAGGGAGGACGAAAATGACCTAAGTGTTCATCCAATGACACAAAACACCTATTGGATGCACAAGATTGGTTAAAAACTCTAATTGGACAAGAATTAGCCTAGGGAGGACGAAAATGACCTAATTGTTCATCCAATGACACAAAAACACCTATCGGATGCACAAGATTGGTTAGAAACCCTAATTGAACAAGATTAAGTGTAGGAAGGACGAAAATGACCTAAATGTTCATCCAATGACACAAAACACCTATTGGATGCACAAGATTGGTTAAAAACCCTAATTGGACAAGATTAAGTTTAGGGAGGACGAAAATGACCTAAATATTCATCCAATGACACAACACACCTATTGAATGAACAAGATTGGTTAAAAACCCTAATTGGACAGGATTAAGTGTAGGGAGGACGAAAATGACCTAAATGATCATCCAATGACACAAAAACACCTATCGGATGCACAAGATTGGTTAGAAACCCTAATTGAACAAGATTAACTGTAGGGAGGACGAAAATGACCTAAATGTTCATCCAATGACACAAAACACCTATTGGATGCACAAGATTGGTTAGAAACCGTAATTGGATAAGATTAAGTTTAAGGAGGACGAAAATGACCTAAATATTCATCCAATGACACAACACACCTATTGAATGAACAAGATTGGTTAAAAACCCTAATTGGACAAGATTAAGTGTAGGGAGGACGAAAATGACCTAAATGTTCATCCAATGACACAAAACACCTATTGGATGTACAAGATTGGTTAAAAACCCTAATTGGACAAGAATTAGCCTAGGGAGGACGAAAATGACCTAATTGTTCATCCAATGACACAAAAACACCTGTCGGATGCACAAGATTGGTCAGAAACCCTAATTGAACAAGATTAAGTATAGGGTGGACGAAAATTACCTAAATGTTCATCCAATGACACAAAACACCTATTGGATGCACTAGATTGCTTAAAAACCCTAATTGGACAAGATTAAATTTAGGGAGGACGAAAATGACCTAAATGTTCATCCAATGACACAAAACACCTATTGGATGCACAAGATTGGTTAAAAACCCTAATTGGACAAGATTAAGTTTAGGGAGGACGAAAATGACCTAAATATTCATCCAATGACACAACACACCTATTGAATGAACAAGATTGGTTAAAAACCCTAATTGGACAAGATTAAGTGTAGGGAGGACGAAAATGACCTAAATGTTCATCCAATGACACAAAAACACCTATCGGATGCACAAGATTGGTTAGAAACCCTAATTGAACAAGATTAAGTGTAGGGAGGAAGAAAATGACCTAAATGTTCATCCAATGACACAAAACACCTATTGGATGCACAAGATTGGTTAAAAACCGTAATTGGATAAGATTAAGTTTAGGGAGGACGAAAATGACCTAAATATTCATCCAATGACACAACACACCTATTGAATGAACAAGATTGGTTAAAAACCCTAATTGGACAAGATTAAGTGTAGGGAGGACGAAAATGACCTAAATGTTCATCCAATGACACAAAAACACCTATCGGATGCACAAGATTGGTTAGAAACCCTAATTGAACAAGATTAAATATAGGGAGGACGAAAATGACCTAAATGTTCATCCAATGACACAAAACACCTATTGGATTCACAAGATTGGTTAAAAACCTTAATTGGATAAGAATTAGCCTAAGGAGGACGAAAATGACCTAAATGTTCATCCAATGACACAAAACACCTATTGGATGCACAAGATTGGTTAAAAACCGTAATTGGATAAGATTAAGTTTAGGGAGGACGAAAATGACCTAAATATTCATCCGATGACACAACACACCTATTGAATGAACAAGATTGGTTAAAAACCCTAATTGGACAAGATTAAGTGTAGGGAGGACGAAAATGACCTAAATGTTCATCCAATGACTCAAAAACACCATCGGATGCACAAGATTGGTTAGAAACCCTAATTGAACAAGATTAAGTGTAGGGAGGACGAAAATGACCTAAATGTTCATCCAATGACACAAAACACCTATTGGATGCACAAGATTGGTTAAAAACCCTAATTGGATAAGAATTAGCCTAAAGAGGACGAAAATGACTTAAATGTTCATCCAATGACACAAAACACCTATTGGATGCACAAGATTTGTTAAAAACCCTAATTGGACAAGAATTATCATAGGGAGGACGAAAATGACCTAATTGTTCATCCAATGACACAAAAACACCAATTGGATGCACAAGTTTGGTTAGAAACCCTAATTGGACAAGATAAAGTGTAGGGAGGACGGAAATGACCTAAGTGTTCATCCAATGACACAAAACACCTATTGGATGCACAAGATTGGTTAAAAACCCTAATTGGACAAGAATTAGCCTAGGGAGGACGAAAATGACCTAATTGTTCATCCAATGACACAAAAACACCTGTCGGATGCACAAGATTGGTCAGAAACCCTAATTGAACAAGATTAAGTTTAGGGAGGACGAAAATGACCTAAATATTCATCCAATGACACAACACACCTATTGAATGAACAAGATTGGTTAAAAACCCTAATTGGACAAGATTAAGTGTAGGGAGGACGAAAATGACCTAAATGTTCATCCAATGACACAAAACACCTATTGGATGCACAAGATTGCTTAAAAACCCTAATTGGACAAGATTAAGTTTAGGGAGGACAAAAATGACCTAAATGTTCATCCAATGACACAAAACACCTATTGGATGGACAAGATTGGTTAAAAACCCTAATTGGACAAGAATTAGCCTAGGGAGGACGAAAATGAACTAATTGTTCATCCAATGACACAAAAACACCTGTCGGATGCACAAGATTGGTCAGAAACCCTAATTGAACAAGATTAAGTGTAGGGACGACGAAAATGACATAAATGTTCATCCAATGACACAAAACACCTATTGGATTCACAAGATTGCTTAAAAACCCTAATTGGACAACATTAAGTTTAGGGAGGACGAAAATGACCTAAATGTTCATCCAATGACACAAAACACCTATTGGATGCACAAGATTGGTTAAAAACCCTAATTGGACAAGATTAAGTTTAGGGAGGACGAAAATGACCTAAATATTCATCCAATGACACAACACACCTATTGAATGAACAAGATTGGTTAAAAACCCTAATTGGACAAGATTAAGAGTAGGGAGGACGAAAATGACCTAAATGTTCATCCAATGACACAAAAACACCTATCGGATGCACAAGATTGGTTAAAAACCCTAATTGAACAAGATTAAGTGTAGGGAGGACGAAAATGACCTAAATGTTCATCCAATGACACAAAACACTTATTGGATGCACAAGATTGGTTAAAAACCCTAATTGGAAAAGATTAAGTGTAGGGAGGACGAAAATGACCTAAATGTTCATCCAATGACACAAAATACCTATTGGATGCACAAGATTGGTTAAAAACCCTAATTGGACAAGAATTAGCCTAGGGAGGACGAAAATGACCTAATTGTTCATCCAATGACAGAAAAAAAACGTATCGGATGCACAAGTTTGGTTAGAAACCCTAATTGAACAAGATTAAGTGTAGGGAGGACGAAAATGACCTAAATGTTCATCCAATGACACAAAACACCTATTGGATGCACAAGATTGGTTAAAAACCCTAATTGGACAAGAATTATCATAGAGAGGACGAAAATGACCTAATTGTTCATCCAATGACACAAAAACACCAATTGGATGCACAAGACTGGTTAGAAACCCTAATTTGAAAAGATAAAGTGTAGGGAGGACGAAAATGACCTAAATGTTCATCCAATGACACAAAACACCTATTGGATGCACAAGATTGGTTAAAAACCCTAATTGGACAAGATTAAGTTTAGGGAGGACGATAATGACCTAAATGTTCATCCAATGACACAAAACACCTATTGGATGCACAAGATTGGTTAAAAACCCTAATTGGACAAGATTAAGTGTAGGGAGACAAAAATGACCTAAATGTTCATTCAATGACACAAAAACACCTATCGGATGCACAAGATTGGTTAAAAACCCTAATTGAACAAGATTAAGTGTAGGGAGGACGAAAATGACCTAAATGTTCATCCAATGACACAAAACACCAATTGAATGCACAAGATTCGTTAAAAACCCTAATTGGACAAGAATTATCATAGGGAGGACGAAAATGACCTAATTGTTCATCCAATGACACAAAAACACTAATTGGATGCACAAGATTGGTTAGAAACCCTAATTGGACAAGATAAAGTGTAGGGAGGACGAAAATGACCTAAGTGTTCATCCATTGACACAAAACACCTATTGGATGCACAAGATTGGTTAAAAACCCTAATTGGAAAAGATTAAGTTTAGGGAGGACGAAAATGACCTAAATGTTCATCCAATGACACAAAACACCTATTGGATGCACAAGATTGGTTAAAAACCCTAATTGGATAAGAATTAGCCTAAGGAGGACGAAAATAACCTAAATGTTCATCCAATGACACAAAACACCTATCGGATGCACAAGATTGGTTAAAAACCCTAATTGAACAAGATTAAGTGTAGGGAGGACGAAAATGACCTAAATGTTCATCCAATGACACAAAACACTTATTGGATGCACAAGATTGGTTAAAAATCCTAATTGGATAAGAATTAGCCTAGGGAGGACGAAAATGACCTAAGTGTTCATCCAATGACACAAAACACCTATTGGATGCACAAGATTGGTTAAAAACCCTAATTGGACAAGAATTAGCCTAGGGAGGACGAAAATGACCTAAATATTCATCCAATGACACAACACACCTATTGAATGAACAAGATTGGTTAAAAACCCTAATTGGACAAGATTAAGTGTAGGGAGGACGAAAATGACCTAAATGTTCATCCAATGACACAAAAACACCTATCGGATGCACAAGATTGTCTAGAAACCCTAATTGAACAAGATTAAGTGTAGGGAGGACGAAAATGACCTAAATGTTCATCCAATGACACAAAACACCTATCGGATGCACAAGATTAGTTAGAAACCCTAATTGAACAAGATTAAGTGTAGGGAGCACGAAAATGACCTAAATGTTCATCCAATGACACAAAACACCTATTGGATGCACAAGATTGGTTAAAAACCCTAATTGGATAAGAATTAGCCTAAGGAGGACGAAAATGACCTAAATGTTCATCCAATGACACAAAACACCTATTGGATGCACAAGATTGGTTAAAAACCCTAATTGGACAAGAATTATCATAGGGAGGACGAAAATGACCTAATTGTTCATCCAATGACACAAAAACACCAATTGGATGCACAAGATTGGTTAGAAACCCTAATTGGACAAGAATTAGCCTAGGGAGGACGAAAATGACCTAATTGTTCATCCAATGACACAAAAACACCTATCGGATGCACAAGATTGTTCAGAAACCCTAATTGAACAAGATTAAGTGTAGGGAGGACGAAAATGACCTAAATGTTCATCCAATGACACAAAACACCTATTGGATGCACAAGATTGCTTCAAAACCCTAATTGGACAAGATTAAGTTTAGGGAGGACGAAAATGACCTAAATGTTCATCCAATGACACAAAACACCTATTGGATGCACAAGATTGGTTAAAAACCCTAATTGGACAAGATTAAGTTTAGGGAGGACGAAAATGACCTAAATATTCATCCAATGACACAACACACCTATTGAATGAACAAGATTGGTTAAAAACCCTAATTGGACAAGAATTAGCCTAGGGAGGACGAAAATGACCTAATTGTTCATCCAATGACAGAAAAACACCTATCGGATGCACAAGATTGGTCAAAAACCCTAATTGAACAAGATTAAGTGTAGGGAGGACGAAAATAACCTAAATGTTCATCCAATGACACAAAACACCTATTGGATGCACAAGATTGCTTAAAAACCCTAATTGGACAAGATTAAGTTTAGGGAGGACGAAAATGACCTAAATGTTCATCCAATGACACAAAACACCTATTGGATGCACAAGATTGGTTAAAAACCCTAATTGGACAAGATTAAGTTTAGGGAGGACGAAAATGACCTAAATATTCATCCAATGACACAACGCACCTATTGAATGAACAAGATTGGTTAAAAACCCTAATTGGACAAGATTAAGTGTAGGGAGGACGAAAATGACCTAAATGTTCATCCAATGACACAAAAACACCTATCGGATGCACAAGATTGGTTAGAAACCCTAATTGAAAAAGATAAACTGTAGGGAGGACGAAAATGACCTAAATGTTCATCCAATGACACAAAACACCTATTGGATGCACAAGATTGGTTAAAAACCGTAATTAGATAAGATTAAGTTTAGGGAGGACGAAAATGACCTAAATATTCATCCAATGACACAACACACCTATTGAATGAACAAGATTGGTTAAAAACCCTAATTGGACAAGATTAAGTGTAGGGAGGACGAAAATGACCTAAATGTTCATCCAATGACACAAAAACACCTATCGGATGCACAAGATTGGTTAGAAACCCTAATTGAACAAGATTAAGTGTAGGGAGGACGAAAATGACCTAAATGTTCATCCAATGACACAAAACACCTATTGGATGCACAAGATTGGTTAAAAACCCTAATTGGATAAGAATTAGCCTAAGGAGGACGAAAATGACCTAAATGTTCATCCAATGACACAAAACACCTATTGGATGCACAAGATTGGTTAAAAACCCTAATTGGACAAGAATTAGCCTAGACAGAACGAAAATGACCTAATTGTTCATCCAATGACACAAAAACACCTATCGGATGCACAAGATTGGTTAGAAACCCTAATTGAACAAGATTAAGTTTAGGGAGGACGAAAATGACCTAAATGTTCATCCAATGACACAAAACACCTATTGGATGCACAAGATTGGTTAAAAACCCTAATTGGATAAGAATTAGCCTAAGGAGGACGAAAATGACCTAAATGTTCATCCAATGACACAAAACACCTATTGGATGCACAAGATTGGTTAAAAACCCTAATTGGATAAGAATTAGCCTAAGGAGGACGAAAATGACCTAAATGTTCATCCAATGACACAAAACACCTATTGGATGCACAAGATTGGTTAAAAACCCTAATTGGACAAGAATTATCATAGAGAGGACGAAAATGACCTAATTGTTCATCCAATGACACAAAAACACCTATCGGATGCACAAGATTGGTTAGAAACCCTAATTGAACAAGATTAAGTTTAGGGAGGACGAAAATGACCTAAATGTTCATCCAATGACACAAAACACCTAATGGATGCACAAGATTGGTTAAAAACCCTAATTGGACAAGAATTATCATAGGGAGGACGAAAATGACCTAATTGTTGATCCAATGACACAAAAACACCAATTGGATGCACAAGATTGGTTAGAAACCCTAATTGGACAAGATAAAGTGTAGGGAGGACGAAAATGACCTAAGTGTTCATCCAATGACACAAAACACCTATTGGATGCACAAGATTGGTTAAAAACCCTAATTGGACAAGAATTAGCCTAGGGAGGACGAAAATAACCTAATTGTTCGTCCAATGACACAAAAACACCTATTGGATGCACAAGATTGGTTAGAAACCCTAATTGAACAAGATTAAATGTAGGGAGGACGAAAATGACCTAAATGTTCATCCAATGACACAAAACACCTATTGGATGCACAAGATTGGTTAAAAACCCTAATTGGACAAGAATTAGCCTAGGGAGGACGAAAATGACCTAATTGTTCATCCAATGACAGAAAAAAAACGTATCGGATGCACAAGTTTGGTTAGAAACCCTAATTGAACAAGATTAAGTGTAGGGAGGACGAAAATGACCTAAATGTTCATCCAATGACACAAAAACACCTATCGGATGCACAAGATTGGTTAAAAACCCTAATTGAACAAGATTAAGTGTAGGGAGGACGAAAATGACCTAAATGTTCATCCAATGACACAAAACACTTATTGGATGCACAAGATTGGTTAAAAACCATAATTGGACAAGATTAAGTTTAGGGAGGACGAAAATGACCTAAATGTTCATCCAATGACACAAAACACCTATTGGATGCACAAGATTGGTTAAAAACCCTAATTGGACAAGATTAAGTTTAGGGAGGACGAAAATGACCTAAATATTCATCCAATGACACAAAACACCTATTGAATGAACAAGATTGGTTAAAAACCCTAATTGGACAAGATTAAGAGTAGGGAGGACGAAAATGACCTAAATGTTCATCCAATGACACAAAAACACCTATCGGATGCACAAGATTGGTTAAAAACCCTAATTGAACAAGATTAAGTGTAGGGAGGACGAAAATGACCTAAATGTTCATCCAATGACACAAAACACTTATTGGATGCACAAGATTGGTTAAAAATCCTAATTGGATAAGAATTAGCCTAGGGAGGACGAAAATGACCTAAGTGTTCATCCAATGACACAAAACACCTATTGGATGCACAAGATTGGTTAAAAACCCTAATTGGACAAGAATTAGCCTAGGGAGGAAGAAAATGACCGAATTGTTCATCCAATGAAAGAAAAAAAACCTATCGGATGCACAACTTTGGTTAGAAACCCTAATTGAACAAGATTAAGTTTAGGGAGGACGAAAATGACCTAAATGTTCATCCAATGACACAAAACACCTATTGGATGCACAAGATTGGTTAAAAACCCTAATTGGACAAGAATTATCGTAGAGAGGACGAAAATGACCTAATTGTTCATCCAATGACACAAAAACACCAATTGGATGCACAAGATTGGTTAGAAACCCTAATTGGAAAAGATAAAGTGTAGGGAGGACGAAAATGACCTAAATGTTCATCCAATGACACAAAACACCTGTTGGATGCACAAGATTGGTTAAAAACCATAATTGGACAAGATTAAGTTTAGGGAGGACGAAAATGACCTAAATGTTCATCCAATGACACAAAACACCTATTGGATGCACAAGATTGGTTAAAAACCCTAATTGGACAAGATTAAGTTTAGGGAGGACGAAAATGACCTAAATATTCATCCAATGACACAACACACCTATTGAATGAACAAGATTGGTTAAAAACCCTAATTGGACAAGAATTAGCCTAGGGAGGACGAAAATGACCTAATTGTTCATCCAATGACAGAAAAACACCTATCGGATGCACAAGATTGGTCAAAAACACTAATTGAACAAGATTAAGTGTAGGGAGGACGAAAATAACCTAAATGTTCATCCAATGACACAAAACACCTATTGGATGCACAAGATTGCTTAAAAACCCTAATTGGACAAGATTAAGTTTAGGGAGGACGAAAATGACCTAAATGTTCATCCAATGACACAAAACACCTATTGGATGCACAAGATTGGTTAAAAACCCTAATTGGACAAGATTAAGTTTAGGGAGGACGAAAATGACCTAAATATTCATCCAATGACACAACACACCTATTGAATGAACAAGATTGGTTAAAAACCCTAATTGGACAAGATTAAGAGTAGGGAGGACGAAAATGACCTAAATGTTCATCCAATGACACAAAAACACCTATCGGATGCACAAGAATGGTTAAAAACCCTAATTGAACAAGATTAAGTGTAGGGAGGACGAAAATGACCTAAATGTTCATCCAATGACACAAAACACTTATTGGATGCACAAGATTGGTTAAAAATCCTAATTGGATAAGAATTAGCCTAGGGAGGACGAAAATGACCTAAGTGTTCATCCAATGACACAAAACACCTATTGGATGCACAAGATTGGTTAAAAACCCTAATTGGACAAGAATTAGCCTAGGGAGGACGAAAATGACCGAATTGTTCATCCAATGACAGAAAAAAAACCTATCGGATGCACAAGTTTGGTTAGAAACCCTAATTGAACAAGATTAAGTTTAGGGAGGACGAAAATGACCTAAATGTTCATCCAATGACACAAAAACACCTATCGGATGCACAAGATTGGTTAAAAACCCTAATTGAACAAGATTAAGTGTAGGGAGGACGAAAATGACCTAAATGTTCATCCAATGACACAAAACACTTATTGGATGCACAAGATTGGTTAAAAATCCTAATTGGATAAGAATTAGCCTAGGGAGGACGAAAATGACCTAAGTGTTCATCCAATGACACAAAACACCTATTGGATGCACAAGATTGGTTAAAAACCCTAATTGGAAAAGAATTAGCCTAGGGAGGAAGAAAATGACCGAATTGTTCATCCAATGACAGAAAAAAAACCTATCGGATGCACAAGTTTGGTTAGAAACCCTAATTGAACAAGATTAAGTTTAGGGAGGACGAAAATGACCTAAATGTTCATCCAATGACACAAAACACCTATTGGATGCACAAGATTGGTTAAAAACCCTAATTGGACAAGAATTATCGTAGAGAGGACGAAAATGACCTAGTTGTTCATCCAATGACACAAAAACACCAATTGGATGCACAAGATTGGTTAGAAACCCTAATTGGAAAAGATAAAGTGTAGGGAGGACGAAAATGACCTAAATGTTCATCCAATGACACAAAACACCTATTGGATGCACAAGATTGGTTAAAAACCATAATTGGACAAGATTAAGTGTAGGGAGGACGAAAATGACCTAAATGTTCATCCAATGACACAAAACATCTATTGGATGCACAAGATTGGTTAAAAACCCTAATTGGACAAGATTAAGTGTAGGGAGGACGAAAATGACCTAAATGTTCATCCAATGACACAAAAACACCTATCGGATGCACAAGATTGGTTAGAAACCCTAATTGAACAAGATTAAGTGTAGGGAGGACGAAAATGACCTAAATGTTCATCCACTGACACAAAACACCTATTGGATGCACAAGATTGCTTAAAAACCCTAATTGGACAAGATTAAGTTTAGGGAGGACGAAAATGACCTAAATGTTCATCCAATGACACAAAACACCTATTGGATGCACAAGATTGGTTAAAAACCATAATTGGACAAGATTAAGTTTAGGGAGGACGAAAATGACCTAAATGTTCATCCAATGACACAAAACACCTATTGGATGCACAAGATTGGTTAAAAACCCTAATTGGACAAGAATTATCATAGAGAAGACGAAAATGACCTAATTGTTCATCCAATGACACAAAAACACCAATTGGATGCACAAGATTGGTTAGAAACCCTAATTGGAAAAGATAAAGTGTAGGGAGGACGAAAATGACCTAAATGTTCATCCAATGACACAAAACACCTATTGGATGCACAAGATTGGTTAAAAACCATAATTGGACAAGATTAAGTTTAGGGAGGACGAAAATGACCTAAATGTTCATCCAATTACACAAAACACCTATTGGATGCACAAGATTGGTTAAAAACCCTAATTGGACAAGATTAAGTTTAGGGAGGACGAAAATGACCTAAATATTCATCCAATGACACAACACACCTATTGAATGAACAAGATTGGTTAAAAACCCTAATTGAACAAGATTAAGTGTAGGGAGGACGAAAATGACCTAAATGTTCATCCAATGACACAAAACACCTATTGGATGCACAAGATTGGTTAAAAACCCTAATTGGACAAGAATTAGCCTAAGGAGGACGAAAATGACCTAAGTGTTCATCCAATGACACAAAACACCTATTGGATGCACAAGATTGGTTAAAAACCCTAATTGGACAAGAATTAGCCTAGGGAGGACGAAAATGACCTAATTGTTCATCCAATGACAGAAAAAAAACGTATCGGATGCACAAGTTTGGTTAGAAACCCTAATTGAACAAGATTAAGTGTAGGGAGGACGAAAATGACCTAAATGTTCATCCAATGACACAAAACACCTATTGGATGCACAAGATTGGTTAAAAACCCTAATTGGACAAGAATTATCATAGAGAGGACGAAAATGACCTAATTGTTCATCCAATGACACAAAAACACCAAATGGATGCACAAGATTGGTTAGAAACCCTAATTTGAAAAGATAAAGTGTAGGGAGGACGAAAATGACCTAAATGTTCATCCAATGACACAAAACACCTATTGGATGCACAAGATTGGTTAAAAACCCTAATTGGACAAGATTAAGTTTAGGGAGGACGATAATGACCTAAATGTTCATCCAATGACACAAAACACCTATTGGATGCACAAGATTGGTTAAAAACCCTAATTGGACAAGATTAAGTGTAGGGAGACGAAAATGACCTAAATGTTCATTCAATGACACAAAAACACCTATCGGATGCACAAGATTGGTTAAAAACCCTAATTGAACAAGATTAAGTGTAGGGAGGACGAAAATGACCTAAATGTTCATCCAATGACACAAAACACCAATTGAATGCACAAGATTGGTTAAAAACCCTAATTGGACAAGAATTATCATAGGGAGGACGAAAATGACCTAATTGTTCATCCAATGACACAAAAACACCAATTGGATGCACAAGATTGGTTAGAAACCCTAATTGGACAAGATAAAGTGTAGGGAGGACGAAAATGACCTAAGTGTTCATCTAATGACACAAAACACCTATTGGATGCACAAGATTGGTTAAAAACCCTAATTGGACAAGAATTAGCCTAGGGAGGACGAAAATGACCTAATTGTTCATCCAATGACACAAAAACACCTCTCGGATGCACAAGATTAGTTAGAAACCCTAATTGAACAAGATTAAGTGTAGGGAGGACGAAAAGGACCTAAATGTTCATCCAATAACACAAAACACCTACTGGATGGACAAGATTGGTTAAAAACCCTAATTGGATAAGAATTAGCCTAAGGAGGACGAAAATGACCTAAATGTTCATCCAATGACACAAAACACCTATTGGATGCACAAGATTGGTTAAAAACCCTAATTGGACAAGAATTATCATAGGGAGGACGAAAATGACCTAATTGTTCATCCAATGACACAAAAACACCAATTGGATGCACAAGATTGGTTAGAAACCCTAATTGGAAAAGATAAAGTGTAGGGAGGACGAAAATGACCTAAATGTTCATCCAATGACACAAAACATCTATTGGATGCACAAGATTGGTTAAAAACCCTAATTGGATAAGAATTAGACTAAGGAGGACGAATATGACCTAAATGTTCATCCAATGACACAAAACACCTATTGGATGCACAAGATTGGTTAAAAACCCTAATTGGACAAGATTAAGTTTAGGGAGGACGAAAATGACCTAAATGTTCATCCAATGACACAAAACACCTATTGGATGCACAAGATTGGTTAAAAACCCTAATTGGACAAGAATTATCATAGGGAGGAGGAAAATGACCTAATTGTTCATCCAATGACACAAAAACACCAATTGGATGCACAAGATTGGTTAGAAACCCTAATTGGAAAAGATAAAGTGTAGGGAGGACGAAAATGACCTAAATGTTCATCCAATGACACAAAACACCTATTGGATGCACAAGATTGGTTAAAAACCCTAATTGGATAAGAATTAGCCTAAGGAGGACGAAAATGACCTAAGTGTTCATCCAATGACACAAAACACCTATTGGATGCATAAGATTGGTTAAAAACCCTAATTGGACAAGAATTAGCCTAGGGAGGACGAAAATGACCTAAGTGTTCATCCAATGACACAAAACACCTATTGGATGCACAAGATTGGTTAAAAACCCTAATTGAACAAGATTAAGTGTAGGGAGGACGAAAATGACCTAAATGTTCATCCAATGACACAAAACACTTATTGGATGCACAAGATTGGTTAAAAATCCTAATTGGATAAGAATTAGCCTAGGGAGGACGAAAATGACCTAAGTGTTCATCCAATGACACAAAACACCTATTGGATGCACAAGATTGGTTAAAAACCCTAATTGGACAAGAATTAGCCTACGGAGGACGAAAATGACCGAATTGTTCATCCAATGACAGAAAAAAAACCTATCGGATGCACAAGTTTGGTTAGAAACCCTAATTGAACAAGATTAAGTGTAGGGAGGACGAAAATAACCTAAATGTTCATCCAATGACACAAAACACCTATTGGATGCACAAGATTGGTTAAAAACCCTAATTGGACAAGAATTATCATAGAGAGGACGAAAATGACCTAATTGTTCATCCAATGACACAAAAACACCAATTGGATGCACAAGATTGGTTAGAAACCCTAATTGGAAAAGATAAAGTGTAGGGAGGACGAAAATGACCTAAATGTTCATCCAATGACACAAAACACCTATTGGATGCACAAGATTGGTTAAAAACCATAATTGGACAAGATTAAGTTTAGGGAGGACGAAAATGACCTAAATGTTCATCCAATGACACAAAAACACCAATTGGATGCACAAGATTGGTTAGAAACCCTAATTGGAAAAGATAAAGTGTAGGGAGGACGAAAATGACCTAATTGTTCATCGAATGAGACAAAATCACCAATTGGATGCACAAGATTGGTTAGAAACCCTAATTGGACAAGATAAAGTGTTGGGAAAGCAAAAATGACCTAAATGTTCATCCAATGATACAAGACACCTATTGGATGCACCAGATTGGTTAAACACCCTAATTGGACATGATTAAGTGTAGGGAGAACGAAAATGACCTAAATATTCATCTAATGACACAAAAAACCTATTGGATGCACAAGATTGGTTAAAAACCCTAATTGGACAAGATTAAGTGTAGGGAGGACGAAAACAACCTAAATGTTCATCCAATGACACAAAACACTTATTGGATGCACAAGATTGGTTAAAAATCCTAATTGGATAAGAATTAGCCTAGGGTGGACGAAAATGACCTAAGTGTTCATCCAATGACACAAAACACCTATTGGATGCACAAGATTGGTTAAAAACCCTAATTGGACAATAATTAGCCTAGGGAGGACGAAAGTGACCTAATTGTTCATCCAATGACAGAAAAAAAACCTATCGGATGCACAAGATTGGTTAGAAACACTAATTGAACAAGATTAAGTGTAGCGAGGACGAAAATGACCTAAATGTTCATCCAATGACACAAAACACCTGTTGGATGCACAAGATTGGTTAAAAACCATAATTGGACAAGATTAAGTTTAGGGAGAACGAAAATGACCTAAATGTTCATCCAATGACACAAAACACCTATTGGATGCACAAGATTGGTTAAAAACCCTAATTGGAAAAGATTAAGTTTAGGGAGGACGAAAATGACCTAAATATTCATCCAATGACACAACACACCTATTGAATGAACAAGATTGGTTAAAAACCCTAATTGGACAAGATTAAGTGTAGGGAGGACGAAAATGACCTAAATGTTCATCCAATGACACAAAAACACCTATCGGATGCACAAGATTGTCTAGAAACCCTAATTGAACAAGATTAAGTGTAGGGAGGACGAAAATGACCTAAATGTTCATCCAATGACACAAAACACCTATCGGATGCACAAGATTAGTTAGAAACCCTAATTGAACAAGATTAAGTGTAGGGAGCACGAAAATGACCTAAATGTTCATCCAATGACACAAAACACCTATTGGATGCACAAGATTGGTTAAAAACCCTAATTGGATAAGAATTAGCCTAAGGAGGACGAAAATGACCTAAATGTTCATCCAATGACACAAAACACCTATTGGATGCACAAGATTGGTTAAAAACCCTAATTGGACAAGAATTATCATAGGGAGGACGAAAATGACCTAATTGTTCATCCAATGACACAAAAACACCAATTGGATGCACAAGATTGGTTAGAAACCCTAATTGGACAAGAATTAGCCTAGGGAGGACGAAAATGACCTAATTGTTCATCCAATGACACAAAAACACCTATCGGATGCACAAGATTGTTCAGAAACCCTAATTGAACAAGATTAAGTGTAGGGAGGACGAAAATGACCTAAATGTTCATCCAATGACACAAAACACCTATTGGATGCACAAGATTGCTTCAAAACCCTAATTGGACAAGATTAAGTTTAGGGAGGACGAAAATGACCTAAATGTTCATCCAATGACACAAAACACCTATTGGATGCACAAGATTGGTTAAAAACCCTAATTGGACAAGATTAAGTTTAGGGAGGACGAAAATGACCTAAATGTTCATCCAATGACACAAAACACCTATTGGATGCACAAGATTGGTTAAAAACCCTAATTGGACAAGAATTATCGTAGAGAGGACGAAAATGACCTAATTGTTCATCCAATGACACAAAAACACCAATTGGATGCACAAGATTGGTTAGAAACCCTAATTGGAAAAGATAAAGTGTAGGGAGGACGAAAATGACCTAAATGTTCATCCAATGACACAAAACACCTATTGGATGCACAAGATTGGTTAAAAACCATAATTGGACAAGATTAAGTTTAGGGAGGACGAAAATGACCTAAATGTTCATCCAATGACACAAAACACCTATTTGATGCACAAGATTGGTTAAAAACCCTAATTGGACAAGATTAAGTGTAGGGAGGACGAAAATAACCTAAATGTTCATCCAATGACACAAAAACACCTATCGGATGCTAAAGATTTGTTAAAAACCCTAATTGAACAAGATTAAGTGAAGGGAGGACGAAAGTGACCTAAATGTTCATCCAATGACACAAAACACCTATTGGATGCACAAGATTGGTTAAAAACCCTAATTGGACAAGAATTATCGTAGAGAGGACGAAAATGACCTAATTGTTCATCCAATGACACAAAAACACCAATTGGATGCACAAGATTGGTTAGAAACCCTAATTGGAAAAGATAAAGTGTAAGGAGGACGAAAATGACCTAAATGTTCATCCAATGACACAAAACACCTATTGGATGCACAAGATTAGTTAAAAACCCTAATTGGACAAGAATTAGCCTAGGGAGGACGAAAAAGACCTAAATGTTCATCCAATGACACAAAACACCTATTGGATGCACAAGATTGGTTAAAAACCCTAATTGAACAAGAATTAGCCTAGGGAATACGAAAATGACCAAAATGTTCATCCAATGACACAAAACACCTATCGGATGCACAAGATTGGTTAGAAACCCTAATTGAACAAGATTAAGTGTAGGGAGGACGAAAATGACCTAAATGTTCATCCAATGACACAAAACACCTATTGGATGCACAAGATTGGTTAAAAACCCTAATTGGACAAGAATTATCATAGAGAGGACGAAAATGACCTAATTGTTCATCCAATGACACAAAAACACCTGTCGGATGCACAAGATTGGTCAGAAACCCTAATTGAACAAGATTAAGTGTACGGAGGACGAAAATGACCTAAATGTTCATCCAATGACACAAAACACCTATTGGATGCACAAGATTGGTTAAAAACCCTAATTGGATAAGAATTAGCCTAAGGAGGACGAAAATGACCTAAATGTTCATCCAATGACACAAAACACCTATTGGATGCACAAGATTGGTTAAAAACCCTAATTGGACAAGAATTATCATAGGGAGGAGGAAAATGACCTAATTGTTCATCCAATGACACAAAAACACCAATTGGATGCACAAGATTAGTTAGAAACCCTAATTGGAAAAGATAAAGTGTAGGGAGGACGAAAATGACCTAAATGTTCATCCAATGACACAAAACACCTATTGGATGCACAAGATTGGTTAAAAACCGTAATTGGATAAGAATTAGCCCAAGGAGGACGAAAATGACCTAAATGTTCATCCATTGACACAAAACACCTATTGGATGCACAAGATAGGTTAAAAACCCTAATTGGACAAGAATTATCATAGGGAGGACGAAAATGACCTAATTGTTCATCCAATGACACAAAAACACCTATCGGATGCACAAGATTGGTTACAAACCCTAATTGAACAAGATTAAGTGTAGGGAGGACGAAAATGACCTAAATGTTCATCCAATGACACAAAACACCTATTGGATGCACAAGATTGGTTAAAAACCCTAATTGGATAAGAATTAGCCTAAGGAGGACGAAAATGACCTAAATGTTCATCCAATGACACAAAACACCTATTGGATGCACAAGATTGGTTAGAAACCCTAATTGAACAAGATTAAGTGTAGGGAGGATGAAAATGACCTAAATGTTCATCCAATGACACAAAACACCTATTAGATGCACAAGATTGGTTAAAAACCCTAATTGGATAAGAATTAGCCTAAGGAGGACGAAAATGACCTAAATGTTCATCCAATGACACAAAACACCTATTGGATGCACAAGATTGGTTAAAAACCCTAATTGGACAAGAATTATCATAGGGAGGAGAAAAATGACCTAATTGTTCATCCAATGACACAAAAACACCAATTGGATGCACAAGAATTGTTAGAAACCCTAATTGGACAGGATAAAGTGTAGGGAGGACGAAAATGACCTAAGTGTTCATCCAATGACACAAAACACCTATTGGATGCACAAGATTGGTTAAAAACCCTAATTGGACAAGAATTAGCCAAGGGAGGAGGAAAATGACCTAATTGTTCATCCAATGACACAAAAACACCTATCGGATGCACAAGATTGGTTAGAAACCCTAGTTGAACAAGATTAAGTGTAGGGAGGACGAAAATGACCTAAATGTTCATCCAATGACACAAAACACCTATTGGATGCACAAGATTGGTTAAAAACCCTAATTGGATAAGAATTAGCCTAAGGAGGACGAAAATGACCTAAGTGTTCATCCAATGACACAAAACACCTATTGGATGCACGAGATTGGTTAAAAACCCTAATTGAACAAGATTAAGTGTAGGGAGGACGAAAATGACCTAAATGTTCATCCAATGACACAAAACACCTATTGGATGCACAAGATTGGTTAAAAACCCTAATTGGATAAGAATTAGCCTAAGGAGGACGAAAATGACCTAAATGTTCATCCAATGACACAAAACACCTATTGGATGCACAAGATTGGTTAAAAACCCTAATTGGACAAGAATTATCATAGGGAGGAGGAAAATGACCTAATTGTTCATCCAATGACACAAAAACACCAATTGGATGCACAAGATTGGTTAGAAACCCTAATTGGACAAGAACTAGCCTAGGGAGGACGAAAATGACCTAATTGTTCATCCAATGACACAATAACACCTATCGGATGCACAAGATTGGTTACAAACCCAAATTGAACAAGATTAAGTGTAGGGAGGACGAAAATGACCTAAATGTTCATCCAATGACACAAAACACCTATTGGTTGCACAAGATTGGTTAAAAACCCTAATTGGATAAGAATTAGCCTAAGGAGGACGAAAATGACCTAAATGTTCATCCAATGACACAAAACACCTATTGGATGCACAAGATTGGTTAAAAACCCTAATTGGACAAGAATTATAATAGGGAGGAGGAAAATGACCTAATTGTTCATCCAATGACACAAAAACACCAATTGGATGCACAAGATTGGTTAGAAACCCTAATTGGAAAAGATAAAGTGTAGGGAGGACGAAAATGACCTAAATGTTCATCCAATGACACAAAACACCTATTGGATGCACAAGATTGGTTAAAAACCATAATTGGACAAGATTAAGTTTAGGGAGGACGAAAATGACCTAAATGTTCATCCAATTACACAAAACACCTATTGGATGCACAAGATTGGTTAAAAACCCTAATTGGACAAGATTAAGTTTAGGGAGGACGAAAATGACCTAAATATTCATCCAATGACACAACACACCTATTGAATGAACAAGATTGGTTAAAAACCCTAATTGAACAAGATTAAGTGTAGGGAGGACGAAAATGACCTAAATGTTCATCCAATGACACAAAACACCTATTGGATGCACAAGATTGGTTAACAACCCTAATTGGATAAGAATTAGCCTAAGGAGGACGAAAATGACCTAAATGTTCATCCAATGACACAAAACACCTATTGGATGCACAAGATTGGTTAAAAACCCTAATTGGACAAGAATTATCATAGGGAGGACGAAAATGACCTAATTGTTCATCGAATGAGACAAAATCACCAATTGGATGCACAAGATTGGTTAGAAACCCTAATTGGACAAGATAAAGTGTTGGGAAAGCGAAAATGACCTAAATGTTCATCCAATGATACAAGACACCTATTGGATGCACCAGATTGGTTAAACACCCTAATTGGACAAGATTAAGTGTAGGGAGAACGAAAATGACCTAAATATTCATCTAATGACACAAAAAACCTATTGGATGCACAAGATTGGTTAAAAACCCTAATTGGACAAGATTAAGTGTAGGGAGGACGAAAACAACCTAAATGTTCATCCAATGACACAAAACACTTATTGGATGCACAAGATTGGTTAAAAATCCTAATTGGATAAGAATTAGCCTAGGGTGGACGAAAATGACCTAAGTGTTCATCCAATGACACAAAACACCTATTGGATGCACAAGATTGGTTAAAAACCCTAATTGGACAATAATTAGCCTAGGGAGGACGAAAATGACCTAATTGTTCATCCAATGACAGAAAAAAAACCTATCGGATGCACAAGATTGGTTAGAAACACTAATTGAACAAGATTAAGTGTAGCGAGGACGAAAATGACCTAAATGTTCATCCAATGACACAAAACACCTATTGGATGCACAAGATTGGTTAAAAACCCTAATTGGACAAGAATTATCATAGAGAGGACGAAAATGACCTAATTGTTCATCCAATGACACAAAAACACCAATTGGATGCACAAGATTGTTCCGAAACCCTAATTGGACAAGATAAAGTGTAGGGAGGACGAAAATGACCTAAGTGTTCATCCAATGACACAAAACACCTATTGGATGCACAAGATTGGTTAAAAACCCTAATTGGACAAGAATTAGCCTAGGGAGGAAGAAAATGACCTAATTGTTCATCCAATGACACAAAAACACCTATTGGATGCACAAGATTGGGTAGAAACCCTAATTGAACAAGATTAAGTGTAGGGAGGACGAAAATGACCTAAATGTTCATCCAATGACATAAAACACCTATTGGATGCACAAGATTGGTTAAAAACCCTAATTGGACAAGATTAAGTTTGGGGAGGACGAAAATGACCTAAATGTTCATCCAATGACATAAAACACCTATTGGATGCACAAGATTGGTTAAAAACCCTAATTGGACAAGATTAAGTTTAGGGAGGACGAAAATGACCTAAATGTTCATCCAATGACACAAAACACCTATTGGATACACAAGATTGGTTAAAAACCCTAATTGGATAAGAATTAGCCTAAGGAGGACGAAAATGACCTAAATGTTCATCCAATGACACAAAACACCTATTGGATGCACAAGATTGGTTAAAAACCCTAATTGGACAAGAATTATCATAGGGAGGACCAAAATGACCTAATTGTTCATCGAATGACACAAGAACACCAATTGGATGCACAAGATTGGTTAAAAACCCTAATTGGACAAGATTAAGTTTAGGGAGGACGAAAATGACCTAAATGTTCATCCAATGACACAAAACACCTATTGGATGCACAAGATTGGTTAAAAACCCTAATTGGACAAGATTAAGTTTTGGGAGGACGAAAATGACCTAAATATTCATCCAATGACAAGAAACACCAATTGGATGCACAAGATTGGTTAAAAACCCTAATTGGAGAAGATTATGTTTAGGGAGGACGAAAATGACCTAAATATTCATCCAATGACACAACACACCTATTGAATGAACAAGATTGGTTAAAAACCCTAATTGGACAAGATTAAGTGTAGGGAGGACAAAAATGACCTAAATATTCATCCAATGACACAAAACACCTATTGGATGCACAAGATTGCTTAAAAACCCTAATTGGACAAGATTAGGTTTAGGGAAGACGAAAATGACCTAAATGTTCATCCAATGACACAAAACACCTATTGGATGCACAAGATTGGTTAAAAACCCTAATTGGATAAGAATTAGCCTAAGGAGGACGAAAATGACCTAAATGTTCATCCAATGACACAAAACACCTATTGGATGCACAAGATTGGTTAAAAACCCTAATTGGACAAGATTAAGTGTAGGGAGGACGAAAATGACCTAAATGTTCATCCAATGACACAAAACACGTATTGGATGCACAAGATTGGTTAAAAACCCTAATTGGACAATCCAATAACACAAACACAACTATTGGATGCACAAGATTGGTTAGAAACCCTAATTGGACAAGCATAAGCCTAGGGAAGATAAAAATGACCTAAATGTTCATCCAATGACACAAAACACCTATTGGATGCACAAGATTGGTTAAAAACCTTAATTGGACAAGATTAAGTGTAGGGAGGACGAAAATGACCTAAATGTTCATCCAATGACACAAAACACCTATTGGATGCACAAGATTGGTTAAAAACCCTAATTGGACAAGATTAAGTGTAGGGAGGACGAAAATGACCTAAATGTTCATCCAATGACACAAAACACCTATTGGATGCACAAGATTGGTTAAAAACCCTAATTGGACAATAATTATCCTAGGGAGGACGAAAATGATCTAATTGTTCATCCAATTACACAAAAACACCAATTGGATACACAAGATTGGTTAAAAACCCTAATTAGACAAGGTTAAGTGTAGGGATGACGAAAATGACCTAAATATTCATCCAATGACACAAAACACCTATTGGATGCACAAGATTGGTTAAAAACCCTAATTGGACAAGATTAAGTGTAGGGAGGACGAAAATGACCTAAATGTTCATCCAATGACACAAAACACCTATTTGATGCACAAGATTGGTTAAAAACCCTAATTGGACAAGATTAAGTGTAGGGAGGACGAAAATGACCTAAATGTTCATCCAATGACACAAAACCACCTATCGGATGCACAAGATTGGTTAAAAACCCTAATTGGACAAGAATTAGCCTAGGGAGGACGAAAATGACCATATTGTTCATTCAATGACACAAAAACACCTATCGGATGCTCAAGATTGGTTAAAAACCCTAACTGGACAAGAATTATCATAGGGAGGACGAAAATGACGTAATTGTTCATCCAATGACACAAAAACACCAATTGGATGCACAAGATTGGGTAGAAACCCTAATTGGACAAGATAAAGTGTAGGGAGGATGAAAAGGACCTAAATGTTCATCCAATGACACAAAACACCTATTGCATGCACAAGATTGGTTAAAAACCCTAATTAGATAAGAATTAGCCTAAGGAGGACGAAAATGACCTAAATGTTCATCCAATGACACAAAACACCTATTGGATGCACAAGATTGGTTAAAAACCCTAATTGGACAAGATAAAGTGTAGGGAGGACGAAAATGACCTAAATGTTCATCCAATGATACAAAACACCTATTGGATGCACAATATTTGTTAAAAACCCTAATTGGACAATAATTAGCCTAGGGAGGAACCAAAAGACCTAAATGTTCATCCAATGACACAAAAACACCAATTGGATGCACAAGATTGGCTAGAAACCCTAGTTGGACAAGATTAAGTGTAGGGAGGACGAAAATGACCTAAATGTTCATCCAATGACACAAAACACCTATTGCATGCACAAGATTGGTTAAAAACCCTAATTAGATAAGAATTAGCCTAAGGAGGACGAAAATGACCTAAATGTTCATCCAATGACACAAAACACCTATTGGATGCACAAGATTGGTTAAAAACCCTAATTGGACAAGATAAAGTGTAGGGAGAGCGAAAATGACCTAAATGTTCATTCAATGACACCAGACACCTATTGGATGCACCAGATTGGTTAAACACCCTAATTGGACAAGATTAAGTGTAGGGAGGACGAAAATGACCTAAATATTCATCTATTGACACAAAACACCAATTGGATGCACAAGATTGGTTAAAAACCCTAATTGGATAAGAATTAGCCTAAGGAGGACGAAAATGACCTAAATGTTCATCCAATGACACAAAACACCTATTGGATGCACAAGATTGGTTAAAAACCCTAATTGGACAAGAATTATCGTAGAGAGGACGAAAATGACCTAATTGTTCATCCAATGACACAAAATCACCAATTGGATGCACAAGATTGGTTAGAAACCCTAATTGGAAAAGATAAAGTGTTGGGAGGACGAAAATAACCTAAGTGTTCATCCAATGACACAAAACACCTATTGGATGCACAAGATTGGTTAAAAACCCTAATTGGACAAGAATTTGCCTAGGGAAGACGAAAATGACCTAATTGTTCATCCAATGACACAAAAACACCTATCGGATGCACAAGATTGGATAGAAACCCTAATTGAACAAGATTAAGTGTGTGGAGGACGAAAATGACCTAAATGTTCATCCAATGACACAAAACACCTATTGGATGCACAAGATTGGTTAAAAACCCTAATTGGATAAGAATTAGCCTAAGGAGGACGAAAATGACCTAAATGTTCATCCAATGACACAAAACACCTATTGGATGCACAAGATTGGTTAAAAACCCTAATTGGACAAGAATTATCATAGGGAGGACGAAAATGACCTAATTGTTCATCGAATGAGACAAAATCACCAATTGGATGCACAAGATTGGTTAGAAACCCTAATTGGACAAGATAAAGTGTTGGGAAAGCGAAAATGACCTAAATGTTCATCCAATGATACAAGACACCTATTGGATGCACAAGATTGGTTAAAAACCCTAATTGGACAAGATTAAGTGTAGGGAGGACGAAAACAACCTAAATGTTCATCCAATGACACAAAACACTTATTGGATGCACAAGATTGGTTAAAAATCCTAATTGGATAAGAATTAGCCTAGGGTGGACGAAAATGACCTAAGTGTTCATCCAATGACACAAAACACCTATTGGATGCACAAGATTGGTTAAAAACCCTAATTGGACAATAATTAGCCTAGGGAGGACCAAAATGACCTAATTGTTCATCCAATGACAGAAAAAAAACCTATCGGATGCACAAGATTGGTTAGAAACACTAATTGAACAAGATTAAGTGTAGCGAGGACGAAAATGACCTAAATGTTCATCCAATGACACAAAACACCTATTGGATGCACAAGATTGGTTAAAAACCCTAATTGGACAAGAATTATCATAGAGAGGACGAAAATGACCTAATTGTTCATCCAATGACACAAAAACACCTATCGGATGCACAAGATTGGTTAGAAACCCTAATTGAACCAGATTAACTGTAGCGAGGACGAAAATGACCTAATTGTTCATCCAATGACACAAAACACCTATTGGATGCACAAGATTGGTTAAAAACCGTAATTGGACAAGATTAAGTTTAGGGAGGACGAAAATGACCTAAATATTCACCCAATGACACAACACACCTATTGAATGAACAAGATTGGTTAAAAACCCTAATTGGATAAGAATTAGCCTAAGGAGGACGAAAATGACCTAAATGTTCATCCAATGACACAAAACACCTATTGGATGCACAAGATTGGTTAAAAACCCTAATTGGACAAGAATTATCATAGGGAGGACGAAAATGACCTAATTGTTCATCGAATGACACAAAAACACCAATTGGATGCACAAGATTGGTTAGAAACCCTAATTGGACAAGAACTAGCCTAGGGAGGACGAAAATGACCTAATTGTTCATCCAATGACACAAAAACACCTATCGGATACACAAGATTGGTGAGAAACCCTAATTGAACAAGATTAAGTGTAGGGAGGACGAAAATGACCTAAATGTTCATTCAATGACACAAAACACCTATTGGATGCACAAGATTGGTTAAAAACCCTAATTGGATAAGAATTAGCCTAAGGAGGACGAAAATGACCTAAATGTTCATCCAATGACACAAAACACCTATTGGATGCACAAGATTGGTTAAAAACCCTAATTGGACAAGAATTATCATAGGGAGGACGAAAATGACATAATTGTTCATCCAATGACACAAAAACACCAATTGGATGCACAAGATTGGTTAGAAACCCTAATTGGACAAGAATTAGCCTAGGGAGGACGAAAATGACCTAATTGTTCATCCAATGACACAAAAACACCTATCGGATGCACAAGATTGGTTAGAAACCCTAATTGAACAAGATTAAGTGTAGGGAGGACAAAAATGACCTAAATGTTCATCCAATGACACAAAACACCTATTGGATGCACAAGATTGGTTAAAAACCCTAATTGGATAAGATTAAGTTTAGGGAGGACGAAAATGACATAAATATTCATCCAATGACACAACACACCTATTGAATGAACAAGATTGGTTAAAAACCCTAATTGGACAAGATTAAGTGTAGGGAGGACGAAAATGACCTAAATGTTCATCCAATGACACAAAAACACCTATCGGATGCACAAGATTGGTTAGAAACCCTAATTGAACAAGATTAAGTGTAGGGAAGACGAAAATGACCTAAATGTTCATCCAATGACACAAAACACCTACTGGATGCACAAGATTGGTTAAAAACCCTAATTGGATAAGAATAAGCATAAGGAGGACGAAAATGACCTAAATGTTCATCCAATGACACAAAACACCTATTGGATGCACAAGATTGGTTAAAAACCCTAATTGGACAAGAATTATCATAGGGAGGACGAAAATGACCTAATTGTTCATCGAATGAGACAAAATCACCAATTGGATGCACAAGATTGGTTAGAAACCCTAATTGGACAAGATAAAGTGTTGGGAAAGCGAAAATGACCTAAATGTTCATCCAATGATACAAGACACCTATTGGATGCACCAGATTGGTTAAACACCCTAATTGGACAAGATTAAGTGTAGGGAGAACGAAAATGACCTAAATATTCATCTAATGACACAAAAAACCTATTGGATGCACAAGATTGGTTAAAAACCCTAATTGGACAAGATTAAGTGTAGGGAGGACGAAAACAACCTAAATGTTCATCCAATGACACAAAACACTTATTGGATGCACAAGATTGGTTAAAAATCCTAATTGGATAAGAATTAGCCTAGGGTGGACGAAAATGACCTAAGTGTTCATCCAATGACACAAAACACCTATTGGATGCACAAGATTGGTTAAAAACCCTAATTGGACAATAATTAGCCTAGGGAGGACGAAAGTGACCTAATTGTTCATCCAATGACAGAAAAAAAACCTATCGGATGCACAAGATTGGTTAGAAACACTAATTGAACAAGATTAAGTGTAGCGAGGACGAAAATGACCTAAATGTTCATCCATAGACACAAAACACCTATTGGATGCACAAGATTGGTTAAAAACCCTAATTGGACAAGAATTATCATAGAGAGGACGAAAATGACCTAATTGTTCATCCAATGACACAAAAACACCAATTGGATGCACAAGATTGGTTAGAAACCCTAATTGGAAAAGATAAAGTGTAGGGAGGACGAAAATGACCTAAATGTTCATCCAATGACACAAAACACCTATTGGATGCACAAGATTGGTTAAAAATTATAATTGGACAAGATTAAGTTTAGGGAGGACGAAAATGACCTAAATGTTCATCCAATGACACAAAACACCTATTGGATGCACAAGATTGGTTAAAAACCCTAATTGGACAAGATTAAGTTTAGGGAGGACGAAAATGACCTAAATATTCATCCAATGACACAACACACCTATGGAATGAACAAGATTGGTTAAAAACCCTAATTGGACAAGATTAAGTGTAGGGAGGACGAAAATGACCTAAATGTTCATCCAATGACACAAAAACACCTATCGGATGCACAAGATTGGTTAGAAACCCTAATTGTACAAGATTAACTGTAGGGAGGACGAAAATGACCTAAATGTTCATCCAATGACACAAAACACCTATTGGATGCACAAGATTGCTTAAAAACCCTAATTGGACAAGATTAAGTTTAGGGAGGACGAAAATGACCTAAATGTTCATCCAATGACACAAAACACCTATTGGATGCACAAGATTGGTTAAAAACCCTAATTGGACAAGATTAAGTTTAGGGAGGACGAAAATGACCTAAATATTCATCCAATGACACAACACACCTATTGAATGAACAAGATTGGTTGAAAACCCTAATTGGACAAGATTAAATGTTGGGAGGACGAAAATGACCTAAATGTTCATCCAATGACACAAAAACACCTATCAGATGCACAAGATTGGTTAGAAACCCTAATTGAACAAGATTAAGTGTAGGGAGGACGAAAATGACCTAAATGTTCATCCAATGACACAAAACACCTATTGGATGCACAAGATTGGTTAAAAACCCTAATTAGATAAGAATTAGCCTAAGGAGGACGAAAATGACCTAAATGTTCATCCAATGACACAAAACACCTATTGGATGCACAAGATTGGTTAAAAACCCTAATTGGACAAGATAAAGTGTAGGGAGGACGAAAATGACCTAAATGTTCATCCAATGACACAAAACACTTATTGGATGCACAAGATTGGTTAAAAACCCTAATTAGACAAGATTAAGTGTAGGGATGACGAAAATGACCTAAATATTCATCTAATGACACAAAACACCTATTGGATGCACAAGATTGGTTAAAAACCCTAATTGGACAAGATAAAGTGTAGGGAGGACGAAAATGACCTAAATGTTCATCCAATGACACAAAACACCTATTGGATGCACAAGATTGGTTAAAAACCCTAATTAGACAAGATTAAGTGTAGGGATGACGAAAATGACATAAATATTCATCCAATGACACAAAACACCTATTGGATGCACAAGATTGGTTAAAAACCCTAATTGGACAAGATTAAGTGTAGGGAGGACGAAAATGACCTAAATGTTCATCCAATGACACAAAACACCTATTGGATGCACAAGATTGGTTAAAAACCCTAATTGGACAAGAATTATCCTAGGGAGGACGAAAATGCCCTAATTGTTCTTCCAATGACACAAAAACACCAATTGGATGCACAAGATTGGTTAGAAACCCTAATTGGATAAGATAAAGTGTAGGGAGGACGAAAATGACCTAAATGTTCATCCAATGACACAAAACACCTATTGGATGCACAAGATTGGTTAAAAAACCTAATTGGACAAGATTAAGTGTTGGGAGGACGGAAATGACCTAAATGTTGATCCAACGACACAAACACAACTATTGGATGCACAAGATTGGTTAAAAACCCTAATTGGATAAGAATTAGCCTAGGGAGGACGAAAAAGACCTAAGTGTTAATCCAATGACACAAAACTCCTATTGGTTGCACAAGATTGTATAGAAACCCTAATTGGATAAGATAAAGTGTAGGGAGGACGAAAATGACCTAAATGTTCATCCAATGACACAAAACACTTATCGGATGCACAAGATTGGTTAAAAACCCTAATTAGAAGAGATTAAGTGTAGGGATGACGAAAATGACCTAAATATTCGTCCAATGACACAAAACACCTATTGGATGCACAAGATTGGTTAAAAACCCTAATTGGACAAGATTAAGTGTAGGGAGGACGAAAATGACCTAAATGTTCATCCAATGACACAAAACACCTATTGGATGCACAAGATTGGTTAAAAACCCTAATTGGACAAGAATTATCATAGGGAGGACGAAAATGACCTAATTGTTCATCGAATGAGACAAAATCACCAATTGGATGCACAAGATTGGTTAGAAACCCTAATTGGACAAGATAAAGTGTTGGGAAAGCGAAAATGACCTAAATGTTCATCCAATGATACAAGACACCTATTGGATGCACCAGATTGGTTAAACACCCTAATTGGACAAGATTAAGTGTAGGGAGAACGAAAATGACCTAAATATTCATCTAATGACACAAAAAACCTATTGGATGCACAAGATTGGTTAAAAACCCTAATTGGACAAGATTAAGTGTAGGGAGGACGAAAACAACCTAAATGTTCATCCAATGACACAAAACACTTATTGGATGCACAAGATTGGTTAAAAATCCTAATTGGATAAGAATTAGCCTAGGGTGGACGAAAATGACCTAAGTGTTCATCCAATGACACAAAACACCTATTGGATGCACAAGATTGGTTAAAAACCCTAATTGGACAATAATTAGCCTAGGGAGGACGAAAATGACCTAATTGTTCATCCAATGACAGAAAAAAAACCTATCGGATGCACAAGATTGGTTAGAAACACTAATTGAACAAGATTAAGTGTAGCGAGGACGAAAATGACCTAAATGTTCATCCAATGACACAAAACACCTATTGGATGCACAAGATTGGTTAAAAACCCTAATTGGACAAGAATTATCATAGAGAGGACGAAAATGACCTAATTGTTCATCAAATGACACAAAAACACCAATTGGATGCACAAGATTGGTTAGAAACCCTAATTGGAAAAGATAAAGTGTAGGGAGGACGAAAATGACCTAAATGTTCATCCAATGACACAAAACACCTATTGGATGCACAAGATTGGTTAAAAACCATAATTGGACAAGATTAAGTTTAGGGAGGACGAAAATGACCTAAATGTTCATCCAATGACACAAATCACCTATTGGATGCACAAGATTGGTTAAAAACCCTAATTGGACAAGATTAAGTTTAGGGAGGACGAAAATGACCTAAATATTCATCCAATGACACAACACACCTATTGAATAAACAAGATTGGTTAAAAACCCTAATTGGACAAGATTAAGTGTAGGGAGGACGAAAATGACCTAAATGTTCATCCAATGACAGAAAACACCTATTGGATGCACAAGATTGGTTAAAAACCCTAATTGGACAAGAATTAGCCTTGGGAGGACGAAAATAACCTAAGTGTTCATCCAATGACACAAAACCCCTATTCGATGCACAAGATTTGTTAAAAAACCCTAATTGGACAAGAATTATCCTAGGGAAGACGAAAGTGACCTAATTGTTCATCCAATAACACAAAAACACCAATTGGATGCATAAGATTGGTTAGAAATCCTAATTGGACAAGATAAAGTGCAGGGAGAGCGAAAATGACCTAAATGTTCATCCAATGACACAAAACACCTATTGGATGCACAAGATTGGTTAAAAACCATAATTGGACAAGATTAAGTTTAGGGAGGACGAAAATGACCTAAATGTTCATCCAATGACACAAAACACCTATTCGATGCACAAGATTGGTTAAAAACCCTAATTGGACAAGATTAAGTGTAGGGAGGACGAAAATGACCTAAATGTTCATCCAATGACACAAAAACACCTATCGGATGCTAAAGATTGGTTAAAAACCCTAATTGAACAAGATTAAGTGTAGGGAGGACGAAAGTGACCTAAATGTTCATCCAATGACACAAAACACTTATTGGATGCACAAGATTGGTTAAAAACCCTAATTGGATAAGAATTAGCCTAGGGAGGATGAAAATGACGTAAGTGTTCATCCAATGACACAAAACACCTATTGGATGCACAAGATTGGTTAAAAACCATAATTGGACAAGAATTAGCGTAGGGAGGACGAAAATGACCATATTGTTCATTCAATGACACAAAAACACCTATCGGATGCTCAAGATTGGTTAAAAACCCTAACTGGACAAGAATTATCATAGGGAGGACGAAAATGACGTAATTGTTCATCCAATGACACAAAAACACCAATTGGATGCACAAGATTGGGTAGAAACCCTAATTGGACAAGATAAAGTGTAGGGAGGATGAAAAGGACCTAAATGTTCATCCAATGACACAAAACACCTATTGCATGCACAAGATTGGTTAAAAACCCTAATTAGATAAGAATTAGCCTAAGGAGGACGAAAATGACCTAAATGTTCATCCAATGACACAAAACACCTATTGGATGCACAAGATTGGTTAAAAACCCTAATTGGACAAGATAAAGTGTAGGGAGAGCGAAAATGACCTAAATGTTCATTCAATGAAACCAGACACCTATTGGATGCACCAGATTGGTTAAACACCCTAATTGGACAAGATTAAGTGTAGGGAGGACGAAAATGACCTAAATATTCATCTAATGACACAAAACACCAATTGGATGCACAAGATTGGTTAAAAACCCTAATTGGATAAGAATTAGCCTAAGGAGGACGAAAATGACCTAAATGTTCATCCAATGACACAAAACACCTATTGGATGCACAAGATTGGTTAAAAACCCTAATTGGACAAGATTAAGTGTAGGGAGGACGAAAATGACCTAATATTGATCCAATGACACAAAACACCTATTGGATGCACAAGATTGGTTAAAAACCCTAATTGGACAAGATTAATTGTAGGGAGGACGAAAATGACCTAAATATTCATCAAATGACACAAAACACCTATTGGATGCACAATATTGGTTAAAAACCCTAATTGGACAAGAATTAGCCTAGGGAGGACGAAAATGACCTAATTGTTCATCCAATGACACAAAACACTTATTGGATGCACAAGATTGGTTAAAAACCCTAATTGGACAAGAATAAGCCTAGGGAGGATGAAAATGACCTAAATGTTCATCCAATGACACAAAACACCTATTGGATACACAAGATTGGTTAAAAACCCAACTTGGACAAGATTAAGTGTAGGGAGGACGAAAATGACCTAAATATTCATCCAATGACACAACACACCTATTGAATGCACAAGATTGGTTAAAAACCCTAAATGGACAAGATTAAGTATAGGGAGGACGAAAATGACCTAAATGTTCATCCAATGACACAAAACACCTATTGGATGCACAAGATTGGTTAAAAACCCTAATTGGACAAGATTAAGTGTAGGGAGGACGAAAATGACCTAAATATTCATCCAATGACAGAAAACACCTGTTGGATGCACAAGATTGGTTAAAAACCCTAATTGGACAAGAATTAGCCTAGGGAGGACAACAATGACGTAAATGTTCATTCAATGACACAAAACACCTATTCGATAAACAACATTGGTTAAAAACCCAAATTGGACAAGATTAAGTGTAGGGAGGACGAAAATGACCTAAATGTTCATCCAATGACACAAAACACCTATTGGATGCACAAGATTGGTTAGAAACCTTAATTGGACAAGATTAAGTGTACGGAGGACAAAAATGATCTAAATGTTCATCCAATGACACAAAACAACTATTGGATGCACAAGATTGGTTAAAAACCCTAATTGGACAAGATTAAGTGTAGGGAGGACGAAAAAGGCCTAAATATTGATCCAATGACACAAAAACACCTATTTGATGCACAAGATTGGTTAAAAACCCTAATTGTTCATCCAATGACACAAAAACACCCATTGGATGCACAAGATTGGTTAAAAACCCTAATTGGACAAGATTAAGTATAGGGAGGACGAAAATGACCTAAATGTTCATCCAATGACACAAAACACCTATTGGATGCACAAGATTGGTTAAAAACCCTAATTGGACAAGAATTAGCCTAGGGAGGACAAAAATGACCTAAATGTTCATCCAACGACACAAAACACCTATTGGATGCACAAGATTGGTTAAAAACCCTAATTGGACAAGATTAAGTGTAGGGAGGACGAAAATGACCTAAATGTTCATCCAATGACACAAAACACCTATTGGATGCACAAGATTAGTTAAAAACCCTAAGTGGACTAGAATTAGCCTAGGGAGGACGAAAAGGACCTAAATGTTCATCCAATGACACAAAACAACTATTGGATGCACAAGATTGGTTAAAAACTCTAATTGGACAAGATTAAGTGAAGGGAGGACGAAAATGACCTAAATATTCTTCCACTGACACAAAAGACCGATTGGATGCACAAGATTGGTTAGAAACCCTAATTGGACAAGAATAAGCCTAGGGAGGACAAAAATGACCTAATTGTTCATTAAATGACACAAAACACCTATTGGATGCACAAGATTGGTTAAAAACCCTAATTGGACAAGATTAAGTGTAGGGAGGACGAAAATGACCTAAATGTTCATCCAATGACACAAAACACCTATTGGATGCACAAGATTGGTTAAAAACCCTAATTGGACAAGAATTAGCCTTGGGAGGACGAAAATAACCTAAGTGTTCATCCAATGACACAAAACCCCTATTGGATGCACAAGATTTGTTAAAAAACCCTAATTGGACAAGAATTATCCTAGGGAGGACGAAAGTGACCTAATTGTTCATCCAATAACACAAAAACACCAATTGGATGCACAAGATTGGTTAGAAATCCTAATTGGACAAGATAAAGTGCAGGGAGAGCGAAAATGACCTAAATGTTCATCCAATGACACAAAATACCTATTGGATGCACAAGATTGGTTAAAAACCCTAATTGGACAAGATTAAGTGTAGGGAGGACGAAAATGACCTAATATTGATCCAATGACACAAAACACCTATTGGATGCAAAAGATTGGTTAAAAACCCTAATTGGACATGATTAATTGTAGGGAGGACGAAAATGACCTAAATATTCATCAAATGACACAAAACACCTATTGGATGCACAATATTGGTTAAAAACACTAATTTGACAAGAATTAGCCTAGGGAGGACGAAAATGACCTAATTGTTCATCCAATGACACAAAACACTTATTGGATGCACAAGATTGGTTAAAAACCCTAATTGGACAAGAATTAGCCTAGGGAGGACGAAAATGACCTAATTGTTCATCCAATGACACAAAAACACCTATCGGAAGCACAAGATTGGTTAGAAACCCTAATTGAACAAGTTTAAGTGTAGGGAGGACGAAAATGACCTAAATGTTCATCCAATGACAGAAAACACCTATTGGATGCACAAGATTGGATAAAAACCCTAATTAGATAAGAATTAGCCTAAGGAGGACGAAAATGACCTAAATGTTCATCCAGGGACACAAAACACCTATTGGATGCACAAGATTGGTTAAAAACGCTAATTGGACAAGAATTATCATAGGGAGGACGAAACTACCCTAATTGTTCATCCAATGACACAAAAACACCAATTGGATGCACAAGATTGGTTAGAAACCCTAATTGGACAAGATTAAGTGTAGCGAGGACGAAAATGACCTAAATGTTCATCCAATGACACAAAAACACCAATTGGATGCACAAGATTGGCTAGAAACCCTAGTTGGACAAGATAAAGTGTAGGGAGGACGAAAATGACCTAAATTGTCATCGAATGACACAAGACACCTATTGGATGCACAAGATTGGTTAAACACCCTAATTGGACAAGATTAAGTGTAGGGAGGACGAAAATGACCTAAATATTAATCTAATGATACAAAACACCTATTGGATGCACAAGATTGGTTAAAAACCCTAATTGGACAAGATTAAGTGTAGGGAGGACGAAAATGACCTAAATGTTCATCCAATGACAGAAAACACCTATTGGATGCACAAGATTGGTTAAAAACCCTAATTGGACAAGAATTAGCCTTGGGAGGACGAAAATAACCTAAGTGTTCATCCAATGACACAAAACCCCTATTCGATGCACAAGATTTGTTAAAAAACCCTAATTGGACAAGAATTATCCTAGGGAGGACGAAAGTGACCTAATTGTTCATCCAATAACACAAAAACACCAATTGGATGCATAAGATTGGTTAGAAATCCTAATTGGACAAGATAAAGTGCAGGGAGAGCGAAAATGACCTAAATGTTCATCCAATGACACAAAATACCTATTGGATGCACAAGATTGGTTAAAAACCCTAATTGGACAAGATTAAGTGTAGGGAGGACGAAAATGACCTAATATTGATCCAATGACACAAAACACCTATTGGATGCACAAGATTGGTTAAAAACCCTAATT
>JBBPBS010000933.1:44557-59040 GCA_037974835.1 Cicer judaicum
GTGTAGGGAGAGCGAAAATGACCTAAATGTTCATCCAATGACACCAGACACCTATTGGATGCACCAGATTGGTTAAACACCCTAATTGGACAAGATTAAGTGTAGGGAGGACGAAAATGACCTAAATATTCATCTAATGGCACAAAACACCTATTGGATGCACAAGATTGGTTAAAAACCCTAATTGCACAAGATTAAGTGTAGGGAGGAAGAAAATGACCTAAATGTTCATCCAATGACACAAAACAGCTATTGGATGCACAAGATTGGTTAAAAACGCTAATTGGACAAGAATTATCCTAGGGAGGGCGAAAATGACCTAATTGTTCATCCAATAACACAAAAACACCAATTGGATGCACAAGATTGGTTAGAAACCCTAATTAGACAAGATAAAGTGTAGGGAGGACGAAAATGACCTAAGTGTTCATCCAATGATACAAAACACCTATTGGATACACAAGATTGGTTAAAAACCCTAGTTGGACAAGAATTAGCCTAGGGAGGACGAAAAAGACCTAATTGTTCATCCAATGACACAAACACACCTATTGGATGCACAAGATTGGTTAAAAACCCAACTTGGACAAGATTAAGTGTAGGGAGGACGAAAATTACCTAAATATTTATCCAATGACACAACACACCTATTGAATGCACAAGATTGGTTAAAAACCCTAAATGGACAAGATTAAGTATAGGGAGGACGAAAATGACCTAAATGTTCATCCAATGACACAAAACACCTATTGGATGCACAAGATTGGTTAAAAACCCTAATTGGACAAAAATTAGCCTTGGGAGGACGAAAATAACCTAAGTGTTCATCCAATGACACAAAACCCCTATTGGATGCACAAGATTTGTTAAAAAAACCCTAATTGGACAAGAATTATCCTAGGGAGGACGAAAGTGACCTAATTGTTCATCCAATAACACAAAAACACCAATTGGATGCACAAGATTGGTTAGAAATCCTAATTGGACAAGATAAAGTGTAGGGAGAGAGAAAATGACCTAAATGTTCATCCAATGACACAAAATACCTATTGGATGCACAAGATTGGTTAAAAACCCTAATTGGACAAGATTAAGTGTAGGGAGGACGAAAATGACCTAATATTGATCCAATGACACAAAACACCTATTGGATGCACAAGATTGGTTAAAAACCCTAATTGGACAAGATTAATTGTAGGGAGGACGAAAATGACCTAAATATTGATCAAATGACACAA
This sequence comes from Cicer judaicum, assembly GCA_037974835.1. Taxonomy (NCBI): domain Eukaryota; kingdom Viridiplantae; phylum Streptophyta; class Magnoliopsida; order Fabales; family Fabaceae; genus Cicer; species Cicer judaicum. Next base: position 45,796 of record JBBPBS010000933.1, read on the forward strand.
AACACCTATTGGATGCACAATATTGGGTAAAAACCCTAATTGGACAAGAATTAGCCTAGGGAGGACGAAAATGACCTAATTGTTCATCCAATGACACAAACACACCTATTGGATGCACAAGATTGGTTAAAAACCCTAATTGCACAAGATAAAGTTTAGGGAGGACGAAAATGACCGAAATGTTCATCCAATGACAAAAATACAACTATTGGATGCACAAGATTGGTTAGAAACCCTAATTGGACAAGCATAAATCTAGGGAGGGTAAAAATGACTTAAATGTTCATCCAATGAAACAAAAACACCTATTGGATGCACAAGATTGGTTAAAAACCCTATTTCGACAAGATTAAGTGTAGGGAGCACGAAAATGAGATAAATGTTCATCCAATGACACAAAACACCTATTCGATGCACAAGATTGGTTAAAAACCCTATTTGGACAAGATTAAGTGTACGGAGGACGAAAATGACCTAAATGTTCAGCCAATGACAAAAAACACCTATTGGATGGACAAGATTGGTTAAATACCCTAATTGGACATGAATTGGCCTAAGGAAGACGAAAATGACCTAATTGTTCATCCAATGACACAAAAACACCTATTGGATGCACAAGATTGGTTAGAAACCCTAATTGGACAATATTAAGTTTAGGGAGGACGAAATTGACCTAAATGTTCATCCAATGACACAAACACAACTATTGGATGCACAAGATTGGTTAGAAACCCTAATTGGACAAGCATTAACCTAGGGAGGATGAAAATGACCTAAATGTTCATCCAATGACACAAGAACACCTGTTGGATGCACAAGATTAGTTAAAAACCCTAATTGGACAAGATTTAGCCTAGGGAGGACGGAAATGACCTAATTGTTCATCCAATGACACAAAAACACCCATTGGATGTAAAACATTGGTTAAAAACCCTAATTGAACAAGATTAAGTTTAGGGAGGACGAAAATGACCTAAATGTTCATCCAATGACAAAAATACCACTATTGGATGCACAAGATTGGTTAGAAACCCTAATTGGACAAGCATAAACCTAGGGTGGGTAAAAAATGACCTAAATGTTCATCCAATGACACAGACACAACTATTGGATGCACAAGATTGGTTAGAAACCCTAATTGGACAAGCATTAGCCTAGGGAGGATGAAAATGACCTAAATGTTCATCCAATGACACAAGAACACCTATTGGATGCACAAGATTGGTTAGAAACCCTAATTGGACAAGATTAAGTGTAAGGAAGACGAAAATGACTTAAATGTTCATCCAATGACACAAAACACCTATTGGATGCACAAGATTGGTTTTAAACCCTAATTGGATAAGAATTAGCTTAGGGAGGACGAAAATGACTTAAGTGTTCAACCAATGACACAAAAACACTTATTCGATGCACAAGATTGGTTAGAAACCCTAATTGGATAAGATTTAGCTTAGGGAGGAAGAAAATGACCTAATTGTTCATCTAATGACACAAAAACACCTATCAGATACACAAGATTGGTTAGAAACCCTAATTGGACAAGATTAAGTGTAGGGAGGACGAAAATGACCTAAATGTTCATCCAATGACACAAAACACCTATTGGATGCACAAGATTGGTTAAAAACCCTAATTGGATAAGAATTAGCCTAGGGAGGACGAAATTGACCTAAATGATCATCCAATGACACAAAACACCTACTGGATGCACAAGATTTAGCCTAGGGAGGACGCAAATGACCTAATTGTTCATCGATGCACAAGATTGGTTAAAAACCCTAATTGGACAAGATTATGTGTAGGGAGGACGAAAACACCTATTGGATGCACAAGATTGGTTAAAAACCCAAATTGGACAAGATTAAGTGTAGGGGGGACGAAAATGACCTAAATGTTCATCCAATGACACAAAACACCTATTGGATACACAAGATTGGTTAAAAACCCTAATTGGACAAGAATTAGCCTAGGGAGGACGAAAATGACCTAAGTGTTCATCCAATGACACAAAAACACCTATCGGATGCACAAGATTGGTTAGAAACCCTAATTGGACAAGCATTAGCCTAGGGAGGATGAAAATGACCTAAATGTTCATCCAATGACACAAGAACACCTGTTGGATGCACAAGATTAGTTAAAAACCCTAATTGGACAAGATTTAGCCTAGGGAGGACGGAAATGACCTAATTGTTCATCCAATGACACAAAAACACCCATTGGATGCACAAGATTGGTTAAAAACCCTAATTGGACAAGATTAAGTGTAGGGAGGACGAAAATGACCTAAATGTTCATCCAATGACACAAAACACCTATTGGATGCACAAGATTGGTTAAAAACCCTAATTGGACAAGAATTAGCCTAGGGAGGACGAAAATGACCTAATTGTTCATCCAATGACACAGAAACACCTATCGGATGCACAAGATTGGGTAGAAACCCTAATTGGACAAGATTAAATGTGGGGAGGACGAAAATGACCTAAATGTTCGTCCAATGACACAAAACACTTATTGGATGCACAAGATTGGTTAAAAACCCTAATTGGACAAGAATTAGCCTAGGGAGGACGAAAATGACCTAATTGTTCATCCAACGACACAAAAACACCTATCGGATGCACAAGATTCGTTTGAAACCCTAATTGGACAAGATCTTAAGTGTAGGGAGGACGAAAATGAGCTAAATGTTCATCCAATGACACAAAACACCCATTGGATGCATAAGATTGGTTAAAAACCCTAATTGGATAAGAATTAGCCTAGGGAGGACGATAATGACCTAAACGTTCATCCCATGACACAAAACACCTATTGGATGCACAAGATTGGTTTTAAACCCTAATTGGATAAGAATTAGCCTAGGGAGGACGAAAATGACTTAAGTGTTCAACCAATGACACAAAAACACTTATTGGATGCACAAGATTGGTTAAAAACCCTAATTGGATAAGATTTAGCTTAGGGAGGAAGAAAATGACCTAATTGTTCATCTAATGACACAAAAACACCTATCAGATACACAAGATTGGTTAGAAACCCTAATTGGACAAGATTAAGTGTAGGGAGGACGAAAATGACCTAAATGTTCATCTAATGACACAAAACACCTATTGGATGCACAAGATTGGTTAAAAACCCTAATTGGACAAGAATTAGCCTAGGGAGGACAAAAATGACCTAAATGTTCATCCAAGGACACAAAACCCCTATTGGATGCACAAGATTGGTTAGAAACCCTAATTGGACAAGAATTAGCCTAGGGAGGACAAAAATGACCTAAATGTTCATCCATGGACACAAAACACCTATTGGATGCACAAGATTGGTTAAAAACCCTAATTGGACAAGATTTAGCCTAGGGAGGACAGAAATGACCTAAATATTCATCCAATGACACAAAACACGTATTGGACGCACAAGATTGGTTAAAAACCCAAATTGGACAAGATTAAGTGTAGGGAGGACGAAAATGACCTAAATGTTCATCCAATGACACAAAACACCTATTGGATGCACAAGATTGGTTAAAAACCCAAATTGGACAAGATTAAGTGTAGGGGGGACGAAAATGACCTAAATGTTCATCCAATGACACAAAACACCTATTGGATGCACAAGATTGGTTAAAAACCCTAATTGGACAAGAATTAGCCTAGGGAGGACGAAAATGACCTAAGTGTTCATCCAATGACACAAAAACACCTATCGGATGCACAAGATTGGTTAGAAACCCTAATTGGACAAGATTAAGTATAGGGGGGACGAAAATGACCTAAATGTTCATCCAATGACACAAAACACCTATTGGATACACAAGATTGGTTAAAAACCCTAATTGGACAAGAATTAGCCTAGGGAGGACGGAAATGACCTAAATATTCATCCGATGACACAAAACACGTATTGGACGCACAAGATTGGTTAAAAACCCAAATTGGACAAGATTAAGCGTAGGGAGGACGAAAATGACCTAAATGTTCATCCAATGACACAAAACACCTATTGGATGCACAAGATCGATTAAAAACCCTAATTGGATAAGAATTAGCGTAGGGAGGACGAAAATGACCTAAATGTTCATCCAATGACACAAACACAACTATTGGATGCACAAGATTGGTTAGAAACCCTAATTGGACAAGAATTAGCCTAGGGAGGATGAAAATGACCTAATTGTTCATCCAACGACACAAAAACACCTATCGGATGCACAAGATTTGTTAGAAACCCTAATTGGACAAGAATTAGCCTAGGGAGGACGAAAATGACCTAAATGTTCATCCAATGACAGAAAACACCTATTGGATGCACAAGATTGGTTAAAAACCTTAATTGGATAAGAATTAGCCTAGGGAGGATGAAATTGACCTAAATGTTCATCCAATGACACAAAACACCTATTGGATGCACAAGATTTGTTAAAAACCCTAATTGGACAAGATTTAGCCTAGGGAGGACGAAATGACCTAATTGTTCATCCAATGACACAAAAACACCAATTGGATGCACAAGATTGGTTAAAAACCCTAATTGGACAAGATTAAGTTTAGGGAGGACGAAAGTGACCTAAATGTTCATCCAATGACAAAAATACCACTATTGGATGCACAAGATTGGTTAGAAACCCTAATTGGACAAGCATAAACCTAGGGAGGGTAAAAATAACCTAAATGTTCATCCAAGGACTTAAAACACCTATTGGATGCATAAGATTGGTTAAAAACCCTAATTGGACAAGATTAAGTGTAGGGAGGACGAAAATGACATAAATGTTCATCCAATGACACAAAACACCTATTGGATGCACAAGATTGGTTAAAAACCCTAATTGGACAAGAATTAGCCTTGGGAGGACGAAAATGACCTAATTGTTCATCCAATGACACAAAAACACCTATCGGATGCACAAGATTGGGTAGAAACCCTAATTGGACAAGATTAAATGTGGGGAGGACGAAAATGACCTAAATGTTCATCCAAGGACTCAAAACACCTATTGGATGCACAAGATTGGTTAAAAACCCAAATTGGACAAGATTAAGTGTAGGGGGGACGAAAATGACCTAAATGTTCATCCAATGACACAAAACACCTATTGGATGCACAAGATTGGTTAAAAACCCTAATTGGATAAGATTTAGCTTAGGGAGGAAGAAAATGACCTAATTGTTCATCTAATGACACAAAAACACCTATCAGATACACAAGATTGGTTAGAAACCCTAATTGGACAAGATTAAGTGTAGGGAGGACGAAAATGACCTAAATGTTCATCCAATGACACAAAACACTTATTGGATGCACAAGATTGGTCAAAAACCCTAATTGGATAAGAATTAGCCTAGAGAGGACGAAAATGACCTAAGTGTTCATCCTATGACACAAAACACCTATTGGATGCACAAGATTGGTTAAAAACCCTAATTGGACAAGAATTAGCCTAGGGACGACGAAAATGACCTCAGTGTTCAACCAATGACACAAAAACACTTATTGGATGCACAAGATTGGTTAAAAACCTTAATTGGATAAGATTTAGCTTAGGGAGGAAGAAAATGACCTAATTGTTCATCTAATGACACAAAAACACCTATCGGATACACAAGATTGGTTAGAAACCCTAATTGGACAAGATTAAGTGTAGGGAGGACGAAAATGACCTAAATGTTCATCCAATGACACAAAACACCTATTGGATGCACAAGATTGGTTAAAAACCCTAATTGGATAAGAATTAGCCTAGGGAGGATGAAAATGACCTAAATGTTCCTCCAATGACACAAAACACCTATTGGATGCACAAGATTTGTTAAAAACCCTAATTGGACAAGAATTATCCTAGGGTGGACAAAAATGACCTAATTGTTCATCCAATGACACAAAAACACCAATTGGATGTACAAGATTGGTTAGAAACCCTAATTGGACAAGATAAAGTGTAGGGAGAGCGAAAATGACCTAAATATTCATCCAATGACACAAAACACCTATTGGATCCACAAGATTGGTTAAAAACCCTAATTGGACAAGATTAAGTGTAGGGAGGACGAAAATGACCTAAATGTTCATCCAATGACACAAAACACCTATTGGATGCACAAGATTGGTTAAAAACCCTAATTGGACAAGAATTAGCCTTGGGAGGACGAAAATAACCTAAGTGTTCATCCAATGACACAAAACCCCTATTGGATGCACAAGATTTGTTAAAAAACCCTAATTGGACAAGAATTATCCTAGGGAGGACGAAAGTGACCTAATTGTTCATCCAATAACACAAAAACACCAATTGGATGCACAAGATTGGTTAGAAATCCTAATTGGACAAGATAAAGTGCAGGGAGAGCGAAAATGACCTAAATGTTCATCCAATGACACAAAATACCTATTGGATGCACAAGATTGGTTAAAAACCCTAATTGGACAAGATTAAGTGTAGGGAGGACGAAAATGACCTAATATTGATCCAATGACACAAAACACCTATTGGATGCACAAGATTGGTTAAAAACCCTAATTGGACAAGAATTAGCCTTGGGAGGACGAAAATAACCTAAGTGTTCATCCAATGACACAAAACCCCTATTCGATGCACAAGATTTGTTAAAAAACCCTAATTGGACAAGAATTATCCTAGGGAGGACGAAAGTGACCTAATTGTTCATCCAATAACACAAAAACACCAATTGGATGCATAAGATTGGTTAGAAATCCTAATTGGACAAGATAAAGTGCAGGGAGAGCGAAAATGACCTAAATGTTCATCCAATGACACAAAATACCTATTGGATGCACAAGATTGGTTAAAAACCCTAATTGGACAAGATTAAGTGTAGGGAGGACGAAAATGACCTAATATTGATCCAATGACACAAAACACCTATTGGATGCACAAGATTGGTTAAAAACCCTAATTCGACAAGATTAATTGTAGGGAGGACGAAAATGACCTAAATATTCATCAAATGACACAAAACACCTATTGGATGCACAATATTGGTTAAAAACCCTAATTGGTCAAGAATTAGCCTAGGGAGGACGAAAATGACCTAATTGTTCATCCAATGACACAAAACACTTATTGGATGCACAAGATTGGTTAAAAACCCTAATTGGACAAGAATTAGCCTAGGGAGGACGAAAATGACCTAATTGTTTATCCAATGACACAAAAACACCTATCGGATGCACAAGATTGGTTAGAAACCCTAATTGAACAAGATTAAGCGTAGGGAGGACGAAAATGACCTAAATGTTCATCCAATGACAGAAAACACCTATTGGATGCACAACATTGGATAAAAACCCTAAGTAGATAAGAATTAGCCTAAGGAGGACGAAAATGACCTAAATGTTCATCCAAGGACACAAAACACCTATTGGATGCACAAGATTGGTTAAAAACGCTAATTGGACAAGAATTATCATAGGGAGGACGAAAATGACCTAAATATTCATCCAATGACACAAAAACACCAATTAAATGCACAAGATTGGCTAGAAACCCTAGTTGGACAAGATAAAGTGTAGGGAGGACGAAAATGTCCTAAATTGTCATCCAATGACACAAGACACCTATTGGATGCACAAGATTGGTTAAACACCCTAATTGGACAAGATTAGGTGTAGGGAGGACGAAAATGACCTAAATATTAATCTAATGATACAAAACACCTATTGGATGCACAAGATTGGTTAAAAACCCTAATTGGACAAGATTAAGTGTAGGGAGGACGAAAATGACCTAAATGTTCATCCAATGACACAAAACACTTATTGGATGCACAAGATTGGTTAAAAACCCTAATTGGACAAGAATTAGCCTAAGGAGGACGAAAATGACCTAATTGTTCATCCAATGACACAAAAACACCTATCAGATGCACAAGATTGGTTAGAAACCCTAATTGAACAAGATTAAGTGTAGGGAGGACGAAAATGACCTAAATGTTCATCCAATGACACAAAACACCTATTGGATGCACAAGATTGGTTAAAAACCCTAATTGGACAAGAATTAGCATAAGGAGGACGAAAATGACCTAAATGTTCATCCAATGACACAAAACACCTATTGGATGCACAAGATTGGTTAAAAACCGTAATTGGATAAGATTAAGTTTAGGGAGGACGAAAATGACATAAATATTCATCCAATGACACAACACACCTATTGAATGAACAAGATTGGTTAAAAACCCTAATTGGACAAGATTAAGTGTAGAGAGGACGAAAATGACCTAAATGTTCATCCAATGACACAAAAACACCTATCGGATGCACAAGATTGGTTAGAAACCCTAATTGAACAAGATTAACTGTAGGGAGGACGAAAATGACCTAAATGTTCATCCAATGACACAAAACGCCTATTCAATGCACAAGATTGGTTAAAAACCCTAATTGGACAAGACTAAGTTGAGGGAGGACGAAAATGACCTAAATGTTCATCCAATGACACAAAACACCTATTGGATGCACAAGATTGGTTAAAAACCGTACTTGGATAAGATTAAGTTTAGGGAGGACGAAAATGACATAAATATTCATCCAATGACACAACACACCTATTGAATGAACAAGATTGGTTAAAAACCCTAATTGGACAAGATTAAGTGTAGGGAGGACGAAAATGACCTAAATGTTCATCCAATGACACAAAAACACCTATCGGATGCACAAGATTGGTTAGAAACCCTAATTGAACAAGATTAAGTGTAGGGAAGACGAAAATGACCTAAATGTTCATCCAATGACACAAAACACCTACTGGATGCACAAGATTGGTTAAAAACCCTAATTGGATAAGAATAAGCATAAGGAGGACGAAAATGACCTAAATGTTCATCCAATGACACAAAACACCTATTGGATGCACAAGATTGGTTAAAAACCCTAATTGGACAAGAATTATCATAGGGAGGACGAAAATGACCTAATTGTTCATCGAATGAGACAAAATCACCAATTGGATGCACAAGATTGGTTAGAAACCCTAATTGGACAAGATAAAGTGTTGGGAAAGCGAAAATGACCTAAATGTTCATCCAATGATACAAGACACCTATTGGATGCACCAGATTGGTTAAACACCCTAATTGGACAAGATTAAGTGTAGGGAGAACGAAAATGACCTAAATATTCATCTAATGACACAAAAAACCTATTGGATGCACAAGATTGGTTAAAAACCCTAATTGGACAAGATTAAGTGTAGGGAGGACGAAAACAACCTAAATGTTCATCCAATGACACAAAACACCTATTGGATGCACAAGATTGGTTAAAAATCCTAATTGGATAAGAATTAGCCTAGGGTGGACGAAAATGACCTAAGTGTTCATCCAATGACACAAAACACCTATTGGATGCACAAGATTGGTTAAAAACCCTAATTGGACAATAATTAGCCTAGGGAGGACGAAAGTGACCTAATTGTTCATCCAATGACAGAAAAAAAACCTATCGGATGCACAAGATTGGTTAGAAACACTAATTGAACAAGATTAAGTGTAGCGAGGACGAAAATGACCTAAATGTTCATCCATAGACACAAAACACCTATTGGATGCACAAGATTGGTTAAAAACCCTAATTGGACAAGAATTATCATAGAGAGGACGAAAATGACCTAATTGTTCATCCAATGACACAAAAACACCAATTGGATGCACAAGATTGGTTAGAAACCCTAATTGGAAAAGATAAAGTGTAGGGAGGACGAAAATGACCTAAATGTTCATCCAATGACACAAAACACCTATTGGATGCACAAGATTGGTTAAAAACCATAATTGGACAAGATTAAGTTTAGGGAGGACGAAAATGACCTAAATGTTCATCCTATGACACAAAACACCTATTGGATGCACAAGATTGGTTAAAAACCCTAATTGGACAAGATTAAGTTTAGGGAGTACGAAAATGACCTAAATATTCATCCAATGACACAACACACCTATTGAATGAACAAGATTGGTTAAAAACCCTAATTGGACAAGATTAAGTGTAGGGAGGACGAAAATGACCTAAATGTTCATCCAATGACACAAAAACACCTATCGGATGCACAAGATTGGTCAGAAACCCTAATTGAACAAGATTAAGTGTAGGGACGACGAAAATGACCTAAATGTTCATCCAATGACACAAAACACCTATTGGATGCACAAGATTGCTTAAAAACCCTAATTGGACAAGATTAAGTGTAGGGAGGACGAAAATGACCTAAATGTTCATCCAATGACACAAAACACCTATTGGATGCACAAGATTGGTTAAAAACCCTAATTGGACAAGAATTAGCCTAGGGAGGACGAAAATGACCTAATTATTTATCCAATGACACAAAACACCTATTGGATGCACAAGATTGGTTAGAAACCCTAATTGAACAAGATTTAGCCTAGGGAGGACGAAAATGACCTAATTGTTCATCCAATGACACAAAAACACGTATTCGATGCACAAGATTGGTTAGAAACCCAAATTGGACAAGAATTAGCCTAGGGAGGACGAAAAGGACCTAAATGTTCATCCAATGACACAAAACACCTATTGGATGCACAAGATTGGTTAAAAACCCTAATTGGACAAGGTTAAGTGAAGGGAGGACGAAAATGACCTAAATATTCTTCCAATGACACAAAAACACCGATTGGATGCACAAGATTGGTTAGAAACCCTAATTGGACAAGAATAAGCCTAGGGAGGACAAAAATGACCTAATTGTTCATCCAATGACACAAAAACACGTATTGGATGCACATGATTGGTTGGAAACCATAATTGGACAAGATTAAGTTTAGGGAGGACAAAAATGACCTAAATGTTCATCCCATGACACAAAACACCTATTGGATGTACAAGATTGGTTAGAAACCCTAATTGGACAAGATTAAGTGTAGGGAGGACGCAAATGACCTAAATGTGCATCCAATGTCACAAAAACACCTATTGGAGGCACAAGATTGGTTAAAAACCCTAATTCAACAAGATTAAGTTTAGGTAGAACGAAAATGACCTAAATGTTCATCCAATGACACAAAAACACCTATTGGTTGCACAAGATTGGTTAAAAACCCTAATTGGACAAGATTAAGTGTAGGGAGGACGAAAATGACCTAAATGTTCATCCAATGACACAAAACACCTATTGGATGCACAAGATTGGTTAAAAACCCTAATTGGACAAGAATTAGCCTAGGGAGGACGAAAAGGACCTAAATGTTCATCCAATGACACAAAACAACTATTGGATGCACAAGATTGGTTAAAAACTCTAATTGGACAAGATTAAGTGAAGGGAGGACGAAAATGACCTAAATATTCTTCCACTGACACAAAACACCGATTGGATGCACAAGATTGGTTAGAAACCCTAATTGGACAAGAATAAGCCTAGGGAGGACGAAAATGACCTAAATGTTCATCCAATGACACAAAACACCTATTGGATGCACAAGATTGGTTAAAAACCCTAATTGGACAAGAATTAGCCTAGGGAGGACGAAAATGACCTAATTGTTTATCCAATGACACAAAAACACCTATCGGATGCACAAGATTGGTTAGAAACCCTAATTGAACAAGATTAAGCGTAGGGAGGACGAAAATGACCTAAATGTTCATCCAATGACAGAAAACACCTATTGGATGCACAACATTGGATAAAAACCCTAAGTAGATAAGAATTAGCCTAAGGAGGACGAAAATGACCTAAATGTTCATCCAAGGACACAAAACACCTATTGGATGCACAAGATTGGTTAAAAACGCTAATTGGACAAGAATTATCATAGGGAGGACGAAAATGACCTAAATGTTCATCCAATGACACAAAAACACCAATTAAATGCACAAGATTGGCTAGAAACCCTAGTTGGACAAGATAAAGTGTAGGGAGGACGAAAATGACCTAAATTGTCATCCAATGACACAAGACACCTATTGGATGCACAAGATTGGTTAAACACCCTAATTGGACAAGATTAAGTGTAGGGAGGACGAAAATGACCTAAATATTAATCTAATGATACAAAACACCTATTGGATGCACAAGATTGGTTAAAAACTCTAATTGGACAAGATTAAGTGTAGGGAGGACGAAAATGACCTAAATGTTCATCCAATGACACAAAACACTTATTGGATGCACAAGATTGGTTAAAAACCCTAATTGGACAAGAATTAGCCTAAGGAGGACGAAAATGACCTAATTGTTCATCCAATGACACAAAAACACCTATCAGATGCACAAGATTGGTTAGAAACCCTAATTGAACAAGATTAAGTGTAGGGAGGACGAAAATGACCTAAATGTTCATCCAATGACACAAAACACCTATTGGATGCGCAAGATTGGTTAAAACCCCTAATTAGATAAGAATTAGCCTAAGGAGGACGAAGATGACCTAAATGTTCATCCAATGACACAAAACACCTATTGGATGCACAAGATTGGTTAAAAACCCTAATTGGACAAGATAAAGTGTAGGGAGAGCGAAAATGACCTAAATGTTCATCCAATGACACCAGACACCTATTGGATGCACCAGATTGGTTAAACACCCTAATTGGACAAGATTAAGTGTAGGGAGGACGAAAATGACCTAAATATTCATCTAATGGCACAAAACACCTATTGGATGCACAAGATTGGTTAAAAACCCTAATTGCACAAGATTAAGTGTAGGGAGGAAGAAAATGACCTAAATGTTCATCCAATGACACAAAACAGCTATTGGATGCACAAGATTGGTTAAAAACGCTAATTGGACAAGAATTATCCTAGGGAGGGCGAAAATGACCTAATTGTTCATCCAATAACACAAAAACACCAATTGGATGCACAGGATTGGTTAGAAACCCTAATTAGACAAGATAAAGTGTAGGGAGGACGAAAATGACCTAAGTGTTCATCCAATGACACAAAACACCTATTGGATACACAAGATTGGTTAAAAACCCTAGTTGGACAAGAATTAGCCTAGGGAGGACGAAAAAGACCTAATTGTTCATCCAATGACACAAACACACCTATTGGATGCACAAGATGGGTTAGAAACCCTAATTGGACAAGATAAAGGGTAGGGAGGACGAAAATGACCTAAATATTCATCCAATGACACAACACACCTATTGAATGCACAAGATTGGTTAAAAACCCTAAATGGACAAGATTAAGTATACGGAGGACGAAAATGACCTAAATGTTCATCCAATGACACAAAACAC
>JBBPBS010000933.1:59703-114810 GCA_037974835.1 Cicer judaicum
ACAAGATTGGTTAAAAACCCTAATTGGACAAGATTAAGTGTAGGGAGGACGAAAATGACCTAAATGTTCATCCAATGACACAAAAACACCTATCGGATGCTAAAGATTGGTTAAAAACCCTAATTGAACAAGATTAAGTGTAGGGAGGACGAAAGTGACCTAAATGTTCATCCAATGACACAAAACACTTATTGGATGCACAAGATTGGTTAAAAACCCTAATTGGATAAGAATTAGCCTAGGGAGGACGAAAATGACGTAAGTGTTCATCCAATGACACAAAACACCTATTGGATGCACAAGATTGGTTAAAAACCCTAATTGGACAAGAATTAGCCTAGGGAGGACGAAAATGACCATATTGTTCATTCAATGACACAAAAACACCTATCGGATGCTCAAGATTGGTTAAAAACCCTAACTGGACAAGAATTATCATAGGGAGGACGAAAATGACGTAATTGTTCATCCAAAGACACAAAAACACCAATTGGATGCACAAGATTGGGTAGAAACCCTAATTGGACAAGATAAAGTGTAGGGAGGATGAAAAGGACCTAAATGTTCATCCAATGACACAAGAATACCTGTTGGATGCACAAGATTGGTTAAAAACCCTAATTGGACAAGATTTAGCCTAGGGAGGACGGAAATGACTTAATTGTTCATCCAATGACACAAAAACACCCATTGGATGCACAAGATTGGTTAAAAACCCTAATTCGACAAGATTAAGTGTAGGGAGGACGAAAATGACCTAAATGTTCATCCAATGATACAAAACACCTATTGGATGCACAATATTTGTTAAAAACCCTAATTGGACAATAATTAGCCTAGAGAGGAACCAAAAGACCTAAGTGTTCATCCAATGACACAAAAACACCAATTGGATGCACAAGATTGGCTAGAAACCCTAGTTGGACAAGATTAAGTGTAGGGAGGACGAAAATGACCTAAATGTTCATCCAATGACACAAAACACCTATTGCATGCACAAGATTGGTTAAAAACCCTAATTAGATAAGAATTAGCCTAAGGAGGACGAAAATGACCTAAATGTTCATCCAATGACACAAAACACCTATTGGATGCACAAGATTGGTTAAAAACCCTAATTGGACAAGATAAAGTGTAGGGAGAGCGAAAATGACCTAAATGTTCATTCAATGAAACCAGACACCTATTGGATGCACAAGATTGGTTAAACACCCTAATTGGACAAGATTAAGTGTAGGGAGGACGAAAATGACCTAAATATTCATCTAATGACACAAAACACCAATTGGATGCACAAGATTGGTTAAAAACCCTAATTGGATAAGAATTAGCCTAAGGAGGACGAAAATGACCTAAATGTTCATCCAATGACACAAAACACCTATTGGATGCACAAGATTGGTTAAAAACCCTAATTGGACAAGATTAAGTGTAGGGAGGACGAAAATGACCTAATATTGATCCAATGACACAAAACACCTATTGGATGCACAAGATTGGTTAAAAACCCTAATTGGACAAGATTAATTGTAGGGAGGACGAAAATGACCTAAATATTCATCAAATGACACAAAACACCTATTGGATGCACAATATTGGTTAAAAACCCTAATTGGACAAGAATTAGCCTAGGGAGGACGAAAATGACCTAATTGTTCATCCAATGACACAAAACACTTATTGGATGCACAAGATTGGTTAAAAACCCTAATTGGACAAGAATAAGCCTAGGGAGGATGAAAATGACCTAAATGTTCATCCAATGACACAAAACACCTATTGGATGCACAAGATTGGTTAAAAACCCTAATTGGACAAGATTAAGTGTAGGGAGGACGAAAATGACCTAAATGTTCATCCAATGACACAACACACCTATTGAATGAACAAGATTGGTTAAAAACCCTAATTGGACAAGATTAAGTTTAGGGAGGACGAAAATGACCTAAATATTCATCCAATGACACAACACACCTATTGAATGAACAAGATTGGTTAAAAACCCTAATTGGACAAGATTAAGTGTAGGGAGGACGAAAATGACCTAAATGTTCATCCAATGACACAAAAACACCTATCCGATGCACAAGATTGATTAGAAACCCTAATTGAACAAGATTAAGTGTAGGGAGGACGAAAATGACCTAAATGTTCATCCAATGACACAAAACACCTATTGGATGCACAAGATTGGTTAAAAACCGTAATTGGATAAGATTAAGTTTAGGGAGGACGAAAATGACATAAATATTCATCCAATGACACAACACACCTATTGAATGAACAAGATTGGTTAAAAACCCTAATTGGACAAGATTAAGTGTAGAGAGGACGAAAATGACCTAAATGTTCATCCAATGACACAAAAACACCTATCGGATGCACAAGATTGGTTAGAAACCCTAATTGAACAAGATTAACTGTAGGGAGGACGAAAATGACCTAAATGTTCATCCAATGACACAAAACACCTATTGGATGCACAAGATTGGTTAAAAACCGTAATTGGATAAGATTAAGCTTAGGGAGGACGAAAATGACCTAAATATTCATCCAATGACACAACACACCTATTGAATGAACAAGATTGGTTAAAAACCCTAATTGGACAAGATTAAGTGTAGGGAGGACGAAAATGACCTAAATGTTCATCCAATGACACAAAACACCTATTGGATGCACAAGATTGCTTAAAAACCGTAATTGGACAAGATTAAGTTTAGGGAGGACGAAAATGACCTAAATGTTCATCCAATGACACAAAACACCTATTGGATGCACAAGATTGGTTAAAAACCCTAATTGGACAAGATTAAGTTTAGGGAGGACGAAAATGACCTAAATGTTCATCCAATGACACAAAACACCTATTGGATGCACAAGATTGGTTAAAAACCCTAATTGGACAAGAATTATCGTAGAGAGGACGAAAATGACCTAATTGTTCATCCAATGACACAAAAACACCAATTGGATGCACAAGATTGGTTAGAAACCCTAATTGGAAAAGATAAAGTGTAGGGAGGACGAAAATGACCTAAATGTTCATCCAATGACACAAAACACCTATTGGATGCACAAGATTGGTTAAAAACCATAATTGGACAAGATTAAGTTTAGGGAGGACGAAAATGACCTAAATGTTCATCCAATGACACAAAACACCTATTTGATGCACAAGATTGGTTAAAAACCCTAATTGGACAAGATTAAGTGTAGGGAGGACGAAAATAACCTAAATGTTCATCCAATGACACAAAAACACCTATCGGATGCTAAAGATTTGTTAAAAACCCTAATTGAACAAGATTAAGTGAAGGGAGGACGAAAGTGACCTAAATGTTCATCCAATGACACAAAACACCTATTGGATGCACAAGATTGGTTAAAAACCCTAATTGGACAAGAATTATCGTAGAGAGGACGAAAATGACCTAATTGTTCATCCAATGACACAAAAACACCAATTGGATGCACAAGATTGGTTAGAAACCCTAATTGGAAAAGATAAAGTGTAGGGAGGACGAAAATGACCTAAATGTTCATCCAATGACACAAAACACTTATTGGATGCACAAGATTGGTTAAAAACCCTAATTGGACAAGATTAAGTGTAGGGAGGACGAAAATGACCTAAATGTTCATCCAATGACACAAAATACCTATTGGATGCACAAGATTGGTTAAAAACCCTAATTGGACAAGATTAAGTTTAGGGAGGACGAAAATGACCTAAATATTCATCCAATGACACAAAACACCTATTGAATGAACAAGATTGGTTAAAAACCCTAATTGGACAAGATTAAGTGTAGGGAGGAGGAAAATGACCTAAATGTTCATCCAATGACACAAAACACCTATCGGATGCACAAGATTGGTTAAAAACCCTAATTGGACAAGAATTATCATAGGGAGGACGAAAATGACCTAATTGTTCATCCAATGACACAAAAACACCAATTGGATGCACAAGATTGGTTAGAAACCCTAATTGGAAAAGATAACGTGTAGGGAGGACGAAAATGACCTAAAATGTTCATCCAATGACACAAAACACCTATTGGATGCACAAGATTGGTTAAAAACCCTAATTGGACAAGAATTATCATAGGGAGGACGAAAATGACCTAATTGTTCATCCAATGACACAAAAACACCTATCGGATGCACAAGATTGGTTAGAAACCCTAATTGGACAAGATTAAGTGTAGGGAGGACGAAAATGACCTAAATGTTCATCCAATGACACAAAACACCTATTGGATGCACAAGATTGGTTAAAAACCCTAATTGGATAAGAATTAGCATAGGGAGGACGAAAATGACCTAAATGTTCATCCAATGACACAAAACACCTATTGGATGCACAAGATTGGTTAAAAACCCTAATTGGACAAGATTAAGTTTAGGGAGGACGAAAATGACCTAAATGTTCATCCATTGACACAAAACACCTATTGGATGCACAAGATTGGTTAAAAACCCTAATTGGACAAGAATTAGCCTAGGGAGGACGAAAATGACCTAATTGTTCATCCAATGACACAAAAACACCTGTCGGATGCACAAGATTGGTCAGAAACCCTAATTGAACAAGATTAAGTGTAGGGACGACGAAAATGACCTAAATGTTCATCCAATGACACAAAACACCTATTGGATGCACAAGATTGCTTAAAAACCCTAATTGGACAAGATTAAGTGTAGGGAGGACGAAAATGACCTAATTGTTCATCCAATGACACAAAAACACCTATCGGATGCACAAGATTGGTTAGAAACCCTAATTGAACAAGATTAACTGTAGGGAGGACGAAAATGACCTAAATGTTCATCCAATGACACAAAACACCTATTGGATGCACAAGATTGGTTAAAAACCGTAATTGGATAAGATTAAGTTTAGGGAGGACGAAAATGACCTAAATATTCATCCAATGACACAACACACCTATTGAATGAACAAGATTGGTTAAAAACCCTAATTGGACAAGATTAAGTGTAGGGAGGACGAAAATGACCTAAATGTTCATCTAATGACACAAAAACACCTATCGGATGCACAAGATTGGTTAGAAACCCTAATTGAACAAGATTAAGTGTAGGGAGGACGAAAATGACCTAAATGTTCATCCAATGACACAAAACACCTATTGGATGCACAAGATTGGTTAAAAACCCTAATTGGATAAGAATTAGCCTAAGGAGGACGAAAATGACCTAAATGTTCATCCAATGACACAAAACACCTATTGGATGCACAAGATTGGTTAAAAACCCTAATTGGACAAGTATTATCATAGGGAGGACAAAAATGACCTAATTGTTCATCCAATGACACCAAAACACCAATTGGATGCACAAGATTGATTAGAAACCATAATTGGACAAGATAAAGTGTAGGGAGGACGAAAATGACCTAAATGTTCATCCAATGACACAAAACACCTATTGGATGCACAAGATTGGTTAAAAACCCTAATTTTATAAGAATTAGCCTAAGGAGGACGAAAATGACCTAAGTGTTCATCCAATGACACAAAACACCTATTGGATGCATAAGATTGGTTAAAAATCCTAATTGGACAAGAATTAGCCTAGGGAGGACGAAAATGACCTAAGTGTTCATCCAATGACACAAAACACCTATTGGATGCACCAGATTGGTTAAAAACCCTAATTGAACAAGATTAAGTGTAGGGAGGACGAAAATGACCTAAATGTTCATCCAATGACACAAAACACCTATTGGATGCACAAGATTGGTTAAAAACCCTAATTGGACAAGAATTATCATAGAGGGGACGAAAATGACCTAATTGTTCATCCAATGACACAAAAACACCAATTGGATGCACAAGATTGGTTAGAAACCCTAATTGGAAAAGATAAAGTGTAGGGAGGACGAAAATGACCTAAATGTTCATCCAATGACACAAAACACCTATTGGATGCACAAGATTGGTTAAAAACCATAATTGGACAAGATTAAGTTTAGGGAGGACGAAAATGACCTAAATGTTCATCCAATGACACAAAACACCTATTGGATGCACAAGATTGGTTAAAAACCCTAATTGGACAAGAATTAGCCTAGGGAGGACAAAAATGACCTAAATGTTCATCCAATGACACAAAACACCTATTGGATGCACCAGATTGGTTAAAAACGTAAATTGGACAAGATTAAGTGGTGGGAGGATGAAAATGACCTAAATGTCCATCGAATGACACAAAACACCTATTGGATGCACAAGATTGGTTAGAAACCCTAATTGGACAAGATTAAGTGTAGGGAGGACGAAAATGACCTTAATGTTCATCCAATGACACAAAACACCTATTGGATGCACAAGATTTGTTAAAACCCTAATTGGATAAGAATTAGCGTAGGGAGGACGAAAATGACCTAAATGTTCATCCAATGACACAAAACACCTATTGGATGCACAAGATTGGTTAAAAACCCTAATTGGACAAGAATTATCCTAGGGAGGACGAAAACGACCTAATTGTTCATCCAATGACACAAAAACACCAACTGGATGCACAAGATTGGTTAGAAACCCTAATTGGACAAGATAAAATGTAGGGAGGACGAAAATGACCTAAATGTTCATCCAAACACACAAAACACCTATTGGATGCACAAGATTTGTTAAAACCCTAATTGGATAAGAATTAGCCTAGGGAGGACGAAAATGACCTAAATGTTCATCCAATGACACAAAATACCTATTGGATGCACAAGATTGGTTAAAAACCCTAATTGGACGAGAATTAGCCTAGGGAGGACGAAAATGACCTAATTGTTCATCCAATGACACAAAAACACCTATCGGATGCACAAGATTGGTTAGAAACCCTAATTGGACAAGATTAAGTGTAGGGAGGACGAAAATGACCTAAATGTTCATCCAATGACACAAAACACCTATTGGATGCACAAGATTGGTTAAAAACCCTAATTGGATAAGAATTAGCCTAGGGAGGATAAAATTGACCTAAATGTTCATCCAAGGACACAAAACACCTATTGGATCCACAAGATTGGTTAAAAACCCAAATTGGACAAGATTAAGTGTAGGGGGGACGAAAATGACCTAAATGTTCATCCAATGACACAAAACACCTATTGGATGCACAAGATTGGTTAAAAACCCTAACTGGACAAGATTAAGTGTAAGGAGGACGAAAATGTCCTAAATGTTCATCCAATGACACAAAACACCTATTGGATGCACAAGATTGGTTAAAAACCCTAATTGGACAAGATTTAGCTTAGGGTGGAAGAAAATGACCTAATTGTTCATCCAATGACACAAAAACACCCATTGGATGCACAAGATTAGTTAAAAACCCTAATTGGACAAGATTAAGTGTAGGGAGGACGAAAATGACCTATATATTCATCCAATGACACAAACACAACTATTGGATACACAAGATTGGTTAGAAACCCTAATTGGACAAGCTTTAGCCTAGGGAGGATGAAAAGGACCTAAATGTTCATCCAATAACACAAAAACACCCACTGGATGCACAAGATTGGTTAAAAACCCTAATTGGACAAGATTAAGTGTAGGGAGGACGAAAACACCTATTGGATGCACAAGATTGGTTAAAAACCCAAATTGGACAAGATTAAGTGTAGGGGGGACGAAAATGACCTAAATGTTCATCCAATGACACAAAACACCTATTGGATGCACAAGATTGGTTAAAAACCCTAATTGGACAAGAATTAGCCTAGGGAGGACGAAAATGACCTAAGTGTTCATCCAATGACACAAAAACACCTATCGGATGCACAAGATTGGTTAGAAACCCTAATTGGACAATATTAAGTTTAGGGAGGACGAAAGTGACCTAAATGTTCATCCAATGACACAAACACAACTATCGGATGCACAAGATTGGTTAGAAACCCTAATTGGACAAGATTAAGTATAGGGGGGACGAAAATGACCTAAATGTTCATCCAATGACACAAAACACCTATTGGATACACAAGATTGGTTAAAAACCCTAATTGGACAAGAATTAGCCTAGGGAGGACGGAAATGACCTAAATATTCATCCAATGACACAAAACACGTATTGGACGCACAAGATTGGTTAAAAACCCAAATTGGACAAGATTAAGTGTAGGGAGGACGAAAATGACCTAAATGTTCATCCAATGACACAAAACACCTATTGGATGCACAAGATCGATTAAAAACCCTAATTGGATAAGAATTAGCCTAGGGAGGACGAAAATGACCTAAATGTTCTTCCAATGACACAAACACAACTATTGGATGCACAAGATTGGTTAGAAACCCTAATTGGACAAGAATTAGCCTAGGGAGGATGAAAATGACCTAATTGTTCATCCAACGACACAAAAACACCTATCGGATGCACAAGATTCGTTAGAAACCCTAATTGGACAAGAATTAGCCTAGGGAGGACGAAAATGACCTAAATGTTCATCCAATGACACAAAACACCTATTGGATGCACAAGATTGGTTAAAAACCTTAATTGGATAAGAATTAGCCTAGGGAGGATGAAATTGACCTAAATGTTCATCCAATGACACAAAACACCTATTGGATGCACAAGATTTGTTAAAAACCCTAATTGGACAAGATTAAGTGTAGGGAGGACGAAAATGACCTAAATATTCATCCAATGACACAAACACAACTATTGGATGCACAAGATTGGTTAGAAACCCTAATTGGACAAGCTTTAGCCTAGGGAGGATGAAAAGGACCTAAATGTTCATCCGATGACACAAGAACACCTGTTGGATGCACAAGATTGGTTAAAAACCCTAATTGGACAAGATTTAGCCTAGGGAGGACGGAAATGACCTAAATATTCATCCAATGACACAAAACACGTATTGGACGCACAAGATTGGTTAAAAACCCAAATTGGACAAGATTAAGTGTAGGGAGGACGAAAATGACCTAAATGTTCATCCAATGACACAAAACACCTATTGGATGCACAAGATCGATTAAAAACCCTAATTGGATAAGAATTAGCCTAGGGAGGACGAAAATGACCTAAATGTTCATCCAATGACACAAACACAACTATTGGATGCACAAGATTGGTTAGAAACCCTAATTGGACAAGAATTAGCCTAGGGAGGATGAAAATGACCTAATTGTTCATCCAACGACACAAAAACACCTATCGGATGCACAAGATTCGTTAGAAACCCTAATTGGACAAGAATTAGCCTAGGGAGGACGAAAATGACCTAAATGTTCATCCAATGACAAAAAACACCTATTGGATGCACAAGATTGGTTAAAAACCTTAATTGGATAAGAATTAGCCTAGGGAGGATGAAATTGACCTAAATGTTCATCCAATAACACAAAACACCTATTGGATGCACAAGATTTGTTAAAAACCCTAATTGGACAAGATTTAGCCTAGGGAGGACGAAATGACCTAATTGTTCATCCAATGACACAAAAACACCAATTGGATGCACAAGATTGGTTAAAAACCCTAATTGGACAAGATTAAGTTTAGGGAGGACGAAAGTGACCTAAATGTTCATCCAATGAAAAAAATACCACTATTGGATGCACAAGATTGGTTAGAAACCCTAATTGGACAAGCATAAACCTAGGGAGGGTAAAAATAACCTAAATGTTCATCCAAGGACTTAAAACACCTATTGGATGCATAAGATTGGTTAAAAACCCTAATTGGACAAGATTAAGTGTAGGGAGGACGAAAATGACCTAAATGTTCATCCAATGACACAAAACACCTATTGGATGCACAAGATTGGTTAAAAAACCTAATTGGACAAGAATTAGCCTTGGGAGGACGAAAATGACCTAATTGTTCATCCAATGACACAAAAACACCTATCGGATGCACAAGATTGGGTAGAAACCCTAATTGGACAAGATTAAATGTGGGGAGGACGAAAATGACCTAAATGTTCATCCAAGGACTCAAAACACCTATTGGATGCACAAGATTGGTTAAAAACCCAAATTGGACAAGATTAAGTGTAGGGGGGACGAAAATGACCTAAATGTTCATCCAATGACACAAAACACCTATTGGATGCACAAGATTGGTTAAAAACCCTAATTGGATAAGATTTAGCTTAGGGAGGAAGAAAATGACCTAATTGTTCATCTAATGACACAAAAACACCTATCAGATACACAAGATTGGTTAGAAACCCTAATTGGACAAGATTAAGTGTAGGGAGGACGAAAATGACCTAAATGTTCATCCAATGACACAAAACACCTATTGGATGCACAAGATTGGTGAGAAACCCTAATTGGATAAGTATTAGCCTAAAGAGGACGAAAATGACCTAAATGTTCATCCAATGACACAAAACACCTATTGGATGCACAAGATTGGTTAGAAACCCTAATTGGACAATATTAAGTTTAGGGAGGACGAAAGTGACCTAAATGTTCATCCAATGACACAAACACAACTATTGGATGCACAAGATTGGTTAGAAACCCTAATTGGACAAGAATTAGCCTAGGGAGGACAAAAATGACCTAAATGTTCATCCAAGGACACAAAACACCTATTGGATGCACAAGATTGGTTAAAAACCCTAATTGGATAAGATTTAGCTTAGGGAGGAAGAAAATGACCTAATTGTTCATCTAATGACACAAAAACACCTATCAGATACACAAGATTGGTTAGAAACCCTAATTGGACAAGATTAAGTGTAGGGAGGACGAAAATGACCTAAATGTTCATCCAATGACACAAAACACCTATTGGATGCACAAGATTGGTTAGAAACCCTAATTGGACAAGATTAAGTTTGGGGAGGACGAAAATGACCTAAATGTTCATCCAATGACACAAAACACCTATTGGATGCACAACATTGGTTAGAAACCCTAATTGGACAAGATTAAGTTTAGGGAGGACGAAAATGACCTAATTGTTCGTCCAATGATACAAAACACCTATTGGATGCACAAGATTGGTTAAAAACCCTAATTGGACAAGATTAAGTGTAGGGAGGACGAAAATGACCTAAATGTTCATCCAATGACACAAAACACCTATTGGATGCACAAGATTGTTTAAAAACCCTAATTGGACAAGATTAAGTTTAGGGAGGAGGAAAATAACCTAAATGTTCATCCAATGACACAAAACACCTATTGGATGCACAAGATTGGTTAAAAACCCTAATTGGACAAGATTAAGTTTAGGGAGGACGAAAATGACCTAAATATTCATCCAATGACACAACACACCTATTGAATGAACAAGATTGGTTAAAAACCCTAATTGGACAGGATTAAGTGTAGGGAGGACGAAAATGACCTAAATGTTCATCCAATGACACAAAAACACCTATCGGATGCACAAGATTGGTTAGAAACCCTAATTGAACAAGATTAACTGTAGGGAGGACGAAAATGACCTAAATGTTCATCTTATGACACAAAACACCTATTGGATGCACAAGATTGGTTAAAAACCCTAATTGGATAAGAATTAGCCTAAGGAGGACGAAATGACCTAAATGTTTATCCAATGACACAAAACACTTATTGGATGCACAAGATTGGTTAAAAACCCTAATTGGACAAGAATTATCATACGGAGGACGAAAATGACCTAATTGTTCATCCAATGACACAAAAACACCAATTGGATGCACAAGATTGGTTAGAAACCATAATTGGACAAGATAAAGTGTAGGGAGGACGAAAATGACCTAAATGTTCATCCAATGACACAAAACACCTATTGGATGCACAAGATTGGTTAAAAACCCTAATTGGACAAGATTAAGTATAGGGAGGACGAAAATGACCTAAATGTTCATCCAATGACACAAAACACCTATTGGATGCACAAGATTGGTTAAAAACCCTAATTGGACAAGATTAAGTTTAGGGAGGACGAAAATGACCTAAATATTCATCCAATGACACAACACACCTATTGAATGAACAAGATTGGTTAAAAACCCTAATTGGACAAGAATTAGCCTAGGGAGGACGAAAATGACCTAATTGTTCATCCAATGACAGAAAAACACCTATCGGATGCACAAGATTGGTCAAAAACACTAATTGAACAAGATTAAGTGTAGGGAGGACGAAAATAACCTAAATGTTCATCCAATGACACAAAACACCTATTGGATGCACAAGATTGCTTAAAAACCCTAATTGGACAAGATTAAGTTTAGGGAGGACGAAAATGACCTAAATGTTCATCCAATGACACAAAACACCTATTGGATGCACAAGATTGGTTAAAAACCCTAATTGGACAAGATTAAGTTTAGGGAGGACGAAAATGACCTAAATATTCATCCAATGACACAACACACCTATTGAATGAACAAGATTGGTTAAAAACCCTAATTGGACAAGATTAAGTGTAGGAGGACGAAAATGACCTAAATGTTCATCCAATGACACAAAAACACCTATCGGATGCACAAGATTGGTTAGAAACCCTAATTGAACAAGATTAACTGTAGGGAGGATGAAAATAACCTAAATGTTCATCCAATGACACAAAACACCTATTGGATGCACAAGATTGCTTAAAAACCCTAATTGGACAAGATTAAGTTTAGGGAGGACGAAAATGACCTAAATGTTCATCCAATGACACAAAACACCTATTGGATGCACAAGATTGGTTAAAAACCCTAATTGGACAAGATTAAGTTTAGGGAGGACGAAAATGACCTAAATATTCATCCAATGACACAACACACCTATTGAATGAACAAGATTGGTTAAAAACCCTAATTGGATAAGAATTAGCATAAGGAGGACGAAAATGACCTAAATGTTCATCCAATGACACAAAACACCTATTGGATGCACAAGATTGGTTAAAAACCCTAATTGGACAAGAATTATCATAGAGAGGACGAAAATGACCTAATTGTTCATCCAATGACACAAAAACACCAATTGGATGCACAAGATTGGTCAAAAACCGTAATTGGACAAGATAAAGTGTAGGGAGGACGAAAATGACCTAAGTGTTCATCCAATGACACAAAACACCTATTGGATGCACAAGATTGGTTAAAAACCCTAATTGGACAAGAATTAGCCTAGGGAGGACGAAAATGACCTAAGTGTTCATCCAATGACACAAAACACCTATTGGATGTATAAGATTGGTTAAAAACCCTAATTGGACAAGAATTAGCCTAGGGAGGACGAAAATGACCTAATTGTTCATCCAACGACACAAAAACACCTATCGGATGCACAAGATTCGTTAGAAACCCTAATTGGACAAGATTAAGTGTAGGGAGGACGAAAATGACCTAAATGTTCATCCAATGACACAAAACACCTATTGGATGCACAAGATTGGTTAAAAACCCTAATTGGATAAGAATTAGACTAGGGAGGACGATAATGACCTAAACGTTCATCCAATGACACAAAACACCTATTGGATGCACAAGATTGGTTTTAAACCCTAATTGGATAAGATTTAGCTTAGGGAGGAAGAAAATGACCTAATTGTTCATCTAATGACACAAAAACACCCATTGGATGCACAAGATTAGTTAAAAACTCTAATTCGACAAGATTAAGTGTAGCGAGAACGAAAACGACCTAAATGTTCATCCAATGACACAAAACACCTATTGGATGCACAACATTGGTTAAAAACCCTAATTGGACAAGATTAAGTGTAGGTAGGACGAAAATGACGTAAATGTTCATCCAATGACAAAATCCTATTGGATGCACAAGATTGGTTAAAAACCCAAATTGGACAAGATTAAGTGTAGGGGGCACGAAAATGACCTAAATGTTCATCCAATGATACAAAACACCTATTGGATGCACAAGAATGGTTAAAAACCCTAACTAGACAAGATTAAGTGTAGGGAGGACGAAAATGTCCTAAATGTTCATCCAATGACACAAAACACCTATTGGATGCACAAGATTGGTTAAAAACCCTAATTGGACAAGATTTAGCTTAGGGTGGAAGAAAATGACCTAATTGTTGATCCAATGACACAAAAACACCCATTGGATGCACAAGATTAGTTAAAAACCCTAATTGGACAAGGTTAAGTGTAGGGAGGACGAAAATGACCTAAATATTCATCCAATGACACAAACACAACTATCGGATGCACAAGATTGGTTAGAAACCCTAATTGGACAAGCTTTAGCCTAGGGAGGATGAAAAGGACCTAAATGTATATCCAATGACACAAGAACACCTGTTGGATGCACAAGATTGGTTAAAAACCCTAATTGGACAAGATTTAGCCTAGGGAGGACGGAAATGACCTAATTGTTCATCCAATGACACAACAACACCCACTGGATGCACAAGATTGGTTAAAAACCCTAATTGGACAAGATTAAGTGTAGGGAGGACGAAAACACCTATTGGATGCACAAGATTGGTTAAAAACCTAAATTGGACAAGATTAAGTGTAGGGGGGACGAAAATGACCTAAATGTTCATCCAATGACACAAAACACCTATTGGATGCACAATATTGGTTAGAAACCCTAATTGGACAAGCATTAGCCTAGGGAGGATGAAAATGACCTAAATGTTCATCCAATGACACAAGAACACCTGTTGGATGCACAAGATTGGTTAAAAACCCTAATTGGACAAGAATTAGCCTAGGGAGGACGGAAATGACCTAATTGTTCATCCAATGACCCAAAAACACCCATTGGATGCACAAGATTGGTTAAAAACCCTAATTGGACAAGATTAAGTGTAGGGAGGACGAAAATGACCTAAATGTTCATCCAATGACACAAAACACCTATTGGATGCACAAGATTGGTTAAAAACCCTAATTGGACAAGAATTAGCCTAGGGAGGACGAAAATGACCTAAATGTTCATCCAAGGACACAAAACACCTATTGGATGCACAAGATTAGTTAAAAACCCAAATTGGACAAGAATTAGCCTAGGGAGGACGAAAATGACCTAAGTGTTCATCCAATGACACAAAAACACCTATCGAATGCACTAGATTGGTTAGAAACCCTAATTGGACAATATTAAGTTTAGGGAGGACGAAAGTGACCTAAATGTTCATCCAATGACACAAACACAACTATTGGATGCACAAGATTGGTTTGAAACCCTAATTGGACAAGAATTAGCCTAGGGAGGACAAAAATGACCTAAATGTTCATCCAAGGACACAAAACACCTATTGGATGCACAAGATTGGTTAAAAACCCTAATTGGACAAGATTTAGCCTAGGGAGGACGGAAATGACCTAAATATTCATCCAATGACACAAAACACGTATTGGACGCACAAGATTGGTTAAAAACCCAAATTGGACAAGATTAAGTGTAGGGAGGACGAAAATGACCTAAATGTTCATCCAATGACACAAAACACCTATTGGATGCACAAGATTGGTTAAAAACCCTAATTGGACAAGAATTAGCCTAGGGAGGACGAAAATGACCTAAGTGTTCATCCAATGACACAAAACACCTATTGGATGTATAAGATTGGTTAAAAACCCTAATTGGACAAGAATTAGTCTAGGGAGGACGAAAATGACCTAATTGTTCATCCAACGACACAAAAACACCTATCGGATGCACAAGATTCGTTAGAAACCCTAATTGGACAAGATTAGGAGTAGGGAGGACGAAAATGACCTAAATGTTCATCCAATGACACAAAACACCTATTGGATGCACAAGATTGGTTAAAAACCCTAATTGGATAAGAATTAGCCTAGGGAGGACGAAATTGACCTAAATGTTCATCCAATGACACAAAACACTTATTGGATGCACAAGATTGGTTAGAAACCCTAATTGGACAATATTAAGTTTAGGGAGGACGAAAGTGACCTAAATGTTCATCCAATGACACAAAGACAACTATTGGATGCACAAGATTGGTTAGAAACCCTAATTGGACTAGAATTAGCCTAGG
Organism: Cicer judaicum; assembly: GCA_037974835.1. Taxonomy (NCBI): domain Eukaryota; kingdom Viridiplantae; phylum Streptophyta; class Magnoliopsida; order Fabales; family Fabaceae; genus Cicer; species Cicer judaicum. Next base: position 75,673 of record JBBPBS010000933.1, read on the forward strand.
GAGGACGAAAATGACCTAAGTGTTCATCCAATGACACAAAACACCTATTGGATGTATAAGATTGGTTAAAAACCCTAATTGGACAAGAATTACCCTAGGGAGGACGAAAATGACCTAATTGTTCATCCAACGACACAAAAACACCTATCGGATGCACAAGATTCGTTAGAAACCCTAATTGGACAAGATTAAGTGTAGGGAGGACGAAAATGACCTAAATGTTCATCCAATGACACAAAACACCTATTGGATGCACAAGATTGGTTAAAAACCCTAATTGGATAAGAATTAGACTAGGGAGGACGATAATGACCTAAACGTTCATCCAATGACACAAAACACCTATTGGATGCACAAGATTGGTTTTAAACCCTAATTGGATAAGATTTAGCTTAGGGAGGAAGAAAATGACCTAATTGTTCATCTAATGACACAAAAACACCCATTGGATGCACAAGATTAGTTAAAAACCCTAATTGGACAAGATTAAGTGTAGGGAGAACGAAAACGACCTAAATGTTCATCCAATGACACAAAACACCTATTGGATGCACAACATTGGTTAAAAACCCTAATTGGACAAGATTAAGTGTAGGTAGGACGAAAATGACGTAAATGTTCATCCAATGACAAAATCCTATTGGATGCACAAGATTGGTTAAAAACCCTAATTGGACAAGATTTAGCCTAGGGAGGACGGAAATGACCTAAATATTCATCCAATGACACAAAACACGTATTGGACGCACAAGATTGGTTAAAAACCCAAATTGGACAAGATTAAGTGTAGGGAGGACGAAAATGACCTAAATGTTCATCCAATGACACAAAACACCTATTGGATGCACAAGATTGGTTAAAAACCCTAATTGGACAAGAATTAGCCTAGGGAGGACGAAAATGACCTAAGTGTTCATCCAATGACACAAAACACCTATTGGATGTATAAGATTGGTTAAAAACCCTAATTGGACAAGAATTAGCCTAGGGAGGACGAAAATGACCTAATTGTTCATCCAACGACACAAAAACACCTATCGGATGCACAAGATTCGTTAGAAACCCTAATTGGACAAGATTAAGTGTAGGGAGGACGAAAATGACCTAAATGTTCATCCAATGACACAAAACACCTATTGGATGCACAAGATTGGTTAAAAACCCTAATTGGACAAGAATTAGACTAGGGAGGACGAAAATGACCTAATTGTTCATCCAATGACACAAAAACACCTATTGGATGCACAAGATTGGTTAGAAACCCTAATTGGACAAGCATAAGCCTAGGGAGGTTGAAAATGACCAAAATGTTTATCCGATGACACAAAAACACCTATTGGATGCACAAGATTGGTTAAAAACCCTAATTGGACAAGATTAAGTGTTTGGAGGACGAAAATGACCTAAATATTCATCCAATGACACAAAAACACCTATTGGATGCACAAGATTGGTTAAAAACCCTAATTGGACAAGAATTAGCCTAGGGAGGACGAAAATGACCAAATTGTTCATCCAATGACACAAAAACACCTATTGAATGCACAAGATTGGTTAAAAACCATAATTGGACAAGATTAAGTGTAGGGAGGACGAAAATGACCTAAACATTCATCCAATGACACAAAAACACCTGTTGCATGCACAAGATTGGTTAAAAACCAAAATTGGACATGATTAAGTGTAGGGAGGACGAAAATGACTTAAATGTTCATCCAATGACACAAAACACCTATTGGATGCACAAGATTGGTTAAAAACCCTAATTGGACAAGAATTAGCCTAGGGAGGACGAAAATGACCTAATTGTTCATCCAATGACACAAAAACACCTATTGGATGCACAAGATTGGTTAGAAACCCTAATTGGACAAGCATAAGCCTATGGAGGATGAAAATGACCTAAATGTTCATTCAATGACACAAAAACACCTATTGGATGCACAAGATTGGTTAAAAATCCTAATTGGACAAGATTAAGTGTAGGGAGGACGAAAATGACATAAATATTCGTCCAATGACACAAAAACAACTATTGGATACACAAGATTGGTTAAAAATCCTAATTGGACAAGATTAAGTGTAGGGAGGACGAAAATGACCTAAATGTTCATCCAATGACACAAAACACCTATTGGATGCACAAGATTGGTTAAAAACCCTAATTGGACAAGAATTAGCCTAGGGAGGACAAAAATGACCTAAATGTTCATCCAAGGACACAAAACACCTATTGGATGCACAAGATTGGTTAAAAACCCTAATTGGACAAGAATTAGCCTAGGGAGGACGAAAATGACCTAAGTGTTCATCCAATGACACAAAAACACCTATCGGATGCACAAGATTGGTTAGAAACCCTAATAGGACAATATTAAGTTTAGGGAGGACGAAAGTGACCTAAATGTTCATCCAATGACACAAACACAACTATTGGATGCACAAGATTGGTTAAAAACCCTAATTGGACAAGAATTAGCCTAGGGAGGACGGAAATGACCTAATTTTTCATCCAATGACACAAAAACACCCATTGGATGCACAAGATTGGTTAAAAACCTTAACTAGACAAGATTAAGTGTAGGGAGGACGAAAATGACCTAAATGTTCATCCAATGACACAAAACACCTATTGGATGCACAAGATTGGTTAAAAACCCTAATTGGACAAGAATTAGCCTAGGGAGGACGAAAATGACCTAAGTGTTCATCCAATGACACAAAACACCTATTGGATGTATAAGATTGGTTAAAAACCCTAATTGGACAAGAATTATCCTAGGGAGGACGAAAATGACCTAATTGTTCATCCAACGACACAAAAACACCTATCGGATGCACAAGATTCGTTAGAAACCCTAATTGGACAAGATTAAGAGTAGGGAGGACGAAAATGACCTAAATGTTCATCCAATGACAAAATCCTATTGGATGCACAAGATTGGTTAAAAACCCAAATTGGACAAGATTAAGTGTAGGGGGCACGAAAATGACCTAAATGTTCATCCAATGACACAAAACACCTATTGGATGCACAAGAATGGTTAAAAACCCTAACTAGACAAGATTAAGTGTAGGGAGGACGAAAATGTCCTAAATGTTCATCCAATGACACAAAACACGTATTGGACGCACAAGATTGGTTAAAAACCCAAATTGGACAAGATTAAGTGTAGGGAGGAAGAAAATGACCTAAATGTTCATCCAATGACACAAAACACGTATTGGACGCACAAGATTGGTTAAAAACCCAAATTGGACAAGATTAAGTGTAGGGAGGACGAAAATGACCTAAATGTTTATCCAATGACACAAAACACCTATTGGATGCACAAGATTGGTTAAAAACCCTAATTGGACAAGAATTAGCCTAGGGAGGACGAAAATGACCTAAGTGTTCATCCAATGACACAAAACACCTATTGGATGTATAAGATTGGTTAAAAACCCTAATTGGACAAGAATTAGCCTAGGGAGGACGAAAACGACCTAAATGTTCATCCAATGACACAAAACACCTATTGGATGCACAACATTGGTTAAAAACCCTAATTGGACAAGATTAAGTGTAGGTAGAACGAAAATGACGTAAATGTTCATCCAATGACAAAATCCTATTGGATGCACAAGATTGGTTAAAAACCCTAATTGGACAAGATTTAGCCTAGGGAGGACGGAAATGACCTAAATATTCATCCAATGACACAAAACACGTATTGGACGCACAAGATTGGTTAAAAACCCAAATTGGACAAGATTAAGTGTAGGGAGGACGAAAATGACCTAAATGTTCATCCAATGACACAAAACACCTATTGGATGCACAAGATTGGTTAAAAACCCTAATTGGACAAGAATTAGCCTAGGGAGGACGAAAATGACCTAAGTGTTCATCCAATGACACAAAACACCTATTGGATGTATAAGATTGGTTAAAAACCCTAATTGGACAAGAATTAGCCTAGGGAGGACGAAAATGACCTAATTGTTCATCCAACGACACAAAAACACCTATCGGATGCACAAGATTCGTTAGAAACCCTAATTGGACAAGATTAAGTGTAGGGAGGATGAAAATGACCTAAATGTTCATCCAATGACACAAAACACCTATTGGATGCACAAGATTGGTTAAAAACCCTAATTGGATAAGAATTAGCCTAGGGAGGACGATAATGACCTAAACGTTCATCCAATGACACAAAACACCTATTGGATGCACAAGATTGGTTTTAAACCCTAATTGGATAAGATTTAGCTTAGGGAGGAAGAAAATGACCTAATTGTTCATCTAATGACACAAAAACACCCATTGGATGCACAAGATTAGTTAAAAACCCTAATTCGACAAGATTAAGTGTAGCGAGAACGAAAACGACCTAAATGTTCATCCAATGACACAAAACACCTATTGGATGCACAACATTGGTTAAAAACCCTAATTGGACAAGATTAAGTGTAGGTAGGACGAAAATGACGTAAATGTTCATCCTATGACAAAATCCTATTGGATGCACAAGATTGGTTAAAAACCCAAATTGGACAAGATTAAGTGTAGGGGGCACGAAAATGACCTAAATGTTCATCCAATGACACAAAACACCTATTGGATGCACAAGAATGGTTAAAAACCCTAACTGGACAAGATTAAGTGTAGGGAGGACGAAAATGTCCTAAATGTTCATCCAATGACACAAAACACCTATTGGATGCACAAGATTGGTTAAAAACCCTAATTGGACATGATTTAGCTTAGGGTGGAAGAAAATGACCTAATTGTTGATCCAATGACACAAAAACACCCATTGGATGCACAAGATTGGTTAAAAACCCTAATTGGACAAGATTAAGTGTAGGGAGGACGAAAACACCTATTGGATGCACAAGATTGGTTAAAAACCTAAATTGGACAAGATGAAGTGTAGGGGGGACGAAAATGACCTAAATGTTCATCCAATGACACAAGATTGGTTAGAAACCCTAATTGGACAAGCATTAGCCTAGGGAGGATGAAAATGACCTAAATGTTCATCCAATGACACAAGAACACCTGTTGGATGCACAAGATTGGTTAAAAACCCTAATTGGACAAGAATTAGCCTAGGGAGGACGGAAATGACCTAATTGTTCATCCAATGACCCAAAAACACCCATTGGATGCACAAGATTTGTTAAAAACCCTAATTGGACAAGATTAAGTGTAGGGAGGACGAAAATGACCTAAATGTTCATCCAATGACACAAAACACCTATTGGATGCACAAGATTGGTTAAAAACCCTAATTGGACAAGAATTAGCCTAGGGAGGACAAAAATGACCTAAATGTTCATCCAAGGACACAAAACACCTATTGGATGCACAAGATTGGTTAAAAACCCTAATTGGACAAGAATTAGCCTAGGGAGCACGAAAATGACCTAAGTGTTCATCCAATGACACAAAAACACCTATCGGATGCACAAGATTGGTTAGAAACCCTAATAGGACAATATTAAGTTTAGGGAGGACGAAAGTGACCTAAATGTTCATCCAATGACACAAACACAACTATTGGATGCACAAGATTGGTTAAAAACCCTAATTGGACAAGAATTAGCCTAGGGAGGACGGAAATGACCTAATTTTTCATCCAATGACACAAAAACACCCATTGGATGCACAAGATTGGTTAAAAACCTTAACTAGACAAGATTAAGTGTAGGGAGGACGAAAATGACCTAAATGTTCATCCAATGACACAAAACACCTATTGGATGCACAAGATTGGTTAAAAACCCTAATTGGACAAGAATTAGCCTAGGGAGGACAAAAATGACCTAAATGTTCATCCAAGGACACAAAACACCTATTGGATGCACAAGATTGGTTAAAAACCCTAATTGGACAAGAATTAGCCTAGGGAGGACGAAAATAACCTAATTGTTCATCCAATGACACAAAAACACCTATCGGATGCACAAGATTGGGTAGAAACCCTAATTGGACAAGATTAAATGTGGGGAGGACGAAAATGACCTAAATGTTCGTCCAATGACACAAAACACTTATTGGATGCACAAGATTGGTTAAAAACCCTTATTGGATAAGAATTAGCCTAGGGAGGACGAAAATGACCTAAGTGTTCATCCAATGACACAAAACACCTATTGGATGTATAAGATTGGTTAAAAACCCTAATTGGACAAGAATTAGCCTAGGGAGGACGAAAATGACCTAATTGTTCATCCAACGACACAAAAACACCTATCGGATGCACAAGATTCGTTAGAAACCCTAATTGGACAAGATTAAGTGTAGGGAGGACGAAAATGACCTAAATGTTCATCCAATGACACAAAACACCTATTGGATGCACAAGATTGGTTAAAAACCCTAATTGGACAAGAATTAGACTAGGGAGGACGAAAATGACCTAATTGTTCATCCAATGACACAAAAACACCTATTGGATGCACAAGATTGGTTAGAAACCCTAATTGGACAAGATTAAGTTTAGGGAGGACGAAAATGACCTAATTGTTCATCCAATGACACAAAACACCAATTGGATGCACAAGATTGGTTAAAAACCCTAATTGGACAAGAATTAGCCTAGGGAGGACGAAAATGACCTAATTGTTCATCCAATGACACAAAACACCTATTGGATGCACAAGATTGGTTAAAAACCCTAATTGGACAAGAATTATCATAGAGAGGACGAAAATGACCTAATTGTTCATCCAATGACACAAAAACACCAATTGGATGCACAAGATTGGTTAGAAACCCTAATTTGAAAAGATAAAGTGTAGGGAGGACGAAAATGACCTAAATGTTCATCCAATGACACAAAACACCTATTGGATGCACAAGATTGGTTAAAAACCCTAATTGGACAAGATTAAGTTTAGGGAGGACGATAATGACCTAAATGTTCATCCAATGACACAAAACACCTATTGGATGCACAAGATTGGTTAAAAACCCTAATTGGACAAGATTAAGTGTAGGGAGGACGAAAATGACCTAAATGTTCATCCAATGACACAAAACACCTATTGGATGCACAAGATTGGTTACAAACCCTAATTGGACGAGAATTAGCCTAGGGAGGACGAAAATGACCTAATTGTTCATCCAATGACACAAAAACACCTATCGGATGCACAAGATTGGTTAGAAACCCTAATTGGACAAGATTAAGTGTAGGGAGGACGAAAATGACCTAAATGTTCATCCAATGACACAAAACACCTATTGGATGGACAAGATTGGTTAAAAACCCTAATTGGACAAGAATTAGCCTAGGGAGGACGAAAATGACCTAATTGTTCATCCAATGACACAAAAACACCTATCGGATGCACAAGATTGGTTAGAAACCCTAATTGGACAAGATTAAGTGTAGGGAGGACGAAAATGACCTAAATGTTCATTCAATGACACAAAACACCTATTGGATACACATGATTGGTTAAAAACCCTAATTGGACAAGAATTAGCCTAGGGAGGAAAAAAATGACCTAAATGTTCATCCAATTACGCAAAACACCTATTGGATGCACAAGATTGGTTAAAATCCCAAATTGGACAAGCTTAAGTGTAGGGAGGACGAAAATGACCTAAATGTTCATCCAATGACACAAAACACCTATTGGATGCACAAGATTGGTTAAAAACCCTAATTGGACAAGAATTAGCCTAGGGAGGACGAAAATGACCTAAGTGTTCATCCAATGACACAAAACACCTATTGGATGTATAAGATTGGTTAAAAACCCTAATTGGACAAGAATTATCCTAGGGAGGACGAAAATGACCTAATTGTTCATCCAACGACACAAAAACACCTATCGGATGCACAAGATTCGTTAGAAACCCTAATTGGACAAGATTAAGAGTAGGGAGGACGAAAATGACCTAAATGTTCATCCAATGACAAAATCCTATTGGATGCACAAGATTGGTTAAAAACCCAAATTGGACAAGATTAAGTGTAGGGGGCACGAAAATGACCTAAATGTTCATCCAATGACACAAAACACCTATTGGATGCACAAGAATGGTTAAAAACCCTAACTAGACAAGATTAAGTGTAGGGAGGACGAAAATGTCCTAAATGTTCATCCAATGACACAAAACACGTATTGGACGCACAAGATTGGTTAAAAACCCAAATTGGACAAGATTAAGTGTAGGGAGGAAGAAAATGACCTAAATGTTCATCCAATGACACAAAACACGTATTGGACGCACAAGATTGGTTAAAAACCCAAATTGGACAAGATTAAGTGTAGGGAGGACGAAAATGACCTAAATGTTCATCCAATGACACAAAACACCTATTGGATGCACAAGATTGGTTAAAAACCCTAATTGGACAAGAATTAGCCTAGGGAGGACGAAAATGACCTAAGTGTTCATCCAATGACACAAAACACCTATTGGATGTATAAGATTGGTTAAAAACCATAATTGGACAAGAATTAGCCTAGGGAGGACGAAAATGACCTAATTGTTCATCCAACGACACAAAAACACCTATCGGATGCACAAGATTCGTTAGAAACCCTAATTGGACAAGATTAAGTGTAGGGAGGACGAAAATGACCTAAATGTTCATCCAATGACACAAAACACCTATTGGATGCACAAGATTGGTTAAAAACCCTAATTGGATAAGAATTAGCCTAGGGAGGACGATAATGACCTAAACGTTCATCCAATGACACAAAACACCTATTGGATGCACAAGATTGGTTTTAAACCCTAATTGGATAAGATTTAGCTTAGGGAGGAAGAAAATGACCTAATTGTTCATCTAATGACACAAAAACACCCATTGGATGCACAAGATTAGTTAAAAACCCTAATTGGACAAGATTAAGTGTAGCGAGAACGAAAACGACCTAAATGTTCATCCAATGACACAAAACACCTATTGGATGCACAACATTGGTTAAAAACCCTAATTGGACAAGATTAAGTGTAGGTAGGACGAAAATGACGTAAATGTTCATCCAATGACAAAATCCTATTGGATGCACAAGATTGGTTAAAAACCCAAATTGGACAAGATTAAGTGTAGGGGGCACGAAAATGACCTAAATGTTCATCCAATGACACAAAACACCTATTGGATGCACAAGAATGGTTAAAAACCCTAACTAGACAAGATTAAGTGTAGGGAGGACGAAAATGTCCTAAATGTTCATCCAATGACACAAAACACCTATTGGATGCACAAGATTGGTTAAAAACCCTAATTGGATAAGAATTAGCCTAGGGAGGACGATAATGACCTAAACGTTCATCCAATGACACACAACACCTATTGGATGCACAAGATTGGTTTTAAACCCTAATTGGATAAGATTTAGCTTAGGGAGGAAGAAAATGACCTAATTGTTCATCTAATGACACAAAAACACCCATTGGATGCACAAGATTAGTTAAAAACCCTAATTCGACAAGATTAAGTGTAGCGAGAACGAAAACGACCTAAATGTTCATCCAATGACACAAAACACCTATTGGATGCACAACATTGGTTAAAAACCCTAATTGGACAAGATTAAGTGTAGGTAGGACGAAAATGACGTAAATGTTCATCCAATGACAAAATCCTATTGGATGCACAAGATTGGTTAAAAACCCAAATTGGACAAGATTAAGTGTAGGGGGCACGAAAATGACCTAAATGTTCATCCAATGACACAAAACACCTATTGGATGCACAAGAATGGTTAAAAACCCTAACTAGACAAGATTAAGTGTAGGGAGGACGAAAATGTCCTAAATGTTCATCCAATGACACAAAACACCTATTGGATGCACAAGATTGGTTAAAAACCCTAATTGGACAAGATTTAGCTTAGGGTGGAAGAAAATGACCTAATTGTTGATCCAATGACACAAAAACACCCATTGGATGCACAAGATTAGTTAAAAACCCTAATTGGACAAGGTTAAGTGTAGGGAGGACGAAAATGACCTAAATATTCATCCAATGACACAAACACAACTATCGGATGCACAAGATTGGTTAGAAACCCTAATTGGACAAGCTTTAGCCTAGGGAGGATGAAAAGGACCTAAATGTATATCCAATGACACAAGAACACCTGTTGGATGCACAAGATTGGTTAAAAACCCTAATTGGACAAGATTTAGCCTAGGGAGGACGGAAATGACCTAATTGTTCATCCAATGACACAACAACACCCACTGGATGCACAAGATTGGTTAAAAACCCTAATTGGACAAGATTAAGTGTAGGGAGGACGAAAACACCTATTGGATGCACAAGATTGGTTAAAAACCTAAATTGGACAAGATTAAGTGTAGGGGGGACGAAAATGACCTAAATGTTCATCCAATGACACAAAACACCTATTGGATGCACAATATTGGTTAGAAACCCTAATTGGACAAGCATTAGCCTAGGGAGGATGAAAATGACCTAAATGTTCATCCAATGACACAAGAACACCTGTTGGATGCACAAGATTGGTTAAAAACCCTAATTGGACAAGAATTAGCCTAGGGAGGACGGAAATGACCTAATTGTTCATCCAATGACCCAAAAACACCCATTGGATGCACAAGATTGGTTAAAAACCCTAATTGGACAAGATTAAGTGTAGGGAGGACGAAAATGACCTAAATGTTCATCCAATGACACAAAACACCTATTGGATGCACAAGATTGGTTAAAAACCCTAATTGGACAAGAATTAGCCTAGGGAGGACGAAAATGACCTAAATGTTCATCCAAGGACACAAAACACCTATTGGATGCACAAGATTAGTTAAAAACCCAAATTGGACAAGAATTAGCCTAGGGAGGACGAAAATGACCTAAGTGTTCATCCAATGACACAAAAACACCTATCGAATGCACTAGATTGGTTAGAAACCCTAATTGGACAATATTAAGTTTAGGGAGGACGAAAGTGACCTAAATGTTCATCCAATGACACAAACACAACTATTGGATGCACAAGATTGGTTTGAAACCCTAATTGGACAAGAATTAGCCTAGGGAGGACAAAAATGACCTAAATGTTCATCCAAGGACACAAAACACCTATTGGATGCACAAGATTGGTTAAAAACCCTAATTGGACAAGATTTAGCCTAGGGAGGACGGAAATGACCTAAATATTCATCCAATGACACAAAACACGTATTGGACGCACAAGATTGGTTAAAAACCCAAATTGGACAAGATTAAGTGTAGGGAGGACGAAAATGACCTAAATGTTCATCCAATGACACAAAACACCTATTGGATGCACAAGATTGGTTAAAAACCCTAATTGGATAAGATTTAGCTTAGGGAGGAAGAAAATGACCTAATTGTTCATCTAATGACACAAAAACACCTATCAGATACACAAGATTGGTTAGAAACCCTAATTGGACAAGATTAAGTGTAGGGAGGACGAAAATGACCTAAATGTTCATCCAATGACACAAAACACCTATTGGATGCACAAGATTGGTTAAAAACCCTAATTGGATAAGAATTAGCCTAGGGAGGACGATAATGACCTAAACGTTCATCCAATGACACAAAACACCTATTGGATGCACAAGATTGGTTTTAAACCCTAATTGGACAAGAATTATCAAAGGGAGGACGAAAATGACCTAAATATTCATCCAATGACACAAAACACCTATTGGATGCACAAGATTGGTTAAAAACCCTAATTGGACAAGAATTAGCCTAGGGAGGACGAAAATGACCTAAATGTTCATCCAATGACACAAAACACCTATTGGATGCACAAGATTGGTTAAAAACCTTAATTGGACAAGATTAAGTGTAGGGAGGACGAAAATGACCTAAATGTTCATCCAATGACACAAAACACCTATTGGATGCACAAGATTGGTTAAAAACCCTAATTGGACAAGAATTAGCCTAGGGAGGACGAAAATGACCTAATTGTTCATCCAATGACACAAAAACACGTATTGGATGCACATGATTGGTTGGAAACCATAATTGGACAAGATTAAGTTTAGGGAGGACAAAAATGACCTAAATGTTCATCCCATGACACAAAACACCTATTGGATGCACAAGATTGTTTAAAAACCCTAATTGGACAAGATTAAGTGTAGGGAGGACGAAAATGACCTAAATGTTCATCCAATGACACAAAACACCTATTGGATGCACAAGATTGGTTAGAAACCCTAATTGGACAAGAATTAGCCTAGGGAGGACGAAAATGACCTAATTGTTCATCCAATGACACAAAAACACCTATTGGATGCACAAGATTGGTCAGAAACCCTAATTGGACAAGATTAAGTTTAGGGAGAACGAAAATGAGCTAAATGTTCATCTAATGACACAAAAACACCTATTGGATGCACAAGATTGGTTAAAAACCCTAATTGTACAAGAATAAGTGTAGGGAGGACGAAAATGACCTAAATGTTCATCCAATGACACAAAACACCTATTGGATGCACAAGATTGGTTAAAAACCCTAATTGGACAAGAATTAGCCTAGGGAGGACGAAAATGACCTAATTGTTCATCCAATTACACAAAAACACCTATTGGAGGCACAAGATTGGTTAGAAACCCTAATTGGAAGAGATTAAGTTTAGGGAGGAAGAAAATGACATCAATGTTCATCCAATGAGACAAAAACAACAATTGGATGCACAAGATTGGTTAGAAACCCTAATTGGACAAGATTAAGTGTAGGGAGGACGAAAATGACCTAAATGTTCATCCAATGACACAAAACACCTATTGGATGCACAAGATTGGTTAAAAACCCTAATTGGACAAGAATTAGCCTAGGGAGGACGAAAATGACCTAATTGTTCATCCAATGACACAAAAACACCTATTGGATGCACAAGATTGGTTAGAAACCCTAATTGGAAGAGATTAAGTTTAGGGAGGACGAAAATGACATCAATGTTCATCCAATGAGACAAAAACAACAATTGGATGCACAAGATTGGATAGAAACCCTAATTGGACAAGATTAAGTGTAGGGAGGACGAAAATGACCTAAATGTTCATCCAATGACACAAAACACCTATTGGATGCACAAGATTGGTTAAAAACCCTAATTGGACAAGAATTAGCCTAGGGAGGACGAAAATGACCTAATTGTTCATCCAATGACACAAAAACACCTATTGGATGCACAAGATTGGTTAGAAACCCTAATTAGAAGAGATTAAGTTTAGGGAGGACGAAAATGACATCCATGTTCATCCAATGAGACAAAAACAACAATTGGATGCACAAGATTGGTTAGAAACCCTAATTGGACAAGATTAAGTGTAGGGAGGACGAAAATGACCTAAATGTTCATCCAATGACACAAAACACCTATTGGATGCACAAGATTGGTTAAAAACCCTAATTGGACAAGAATTAGCCTAGGGAGGACGAAAATGACCTAAGTGTTCATCCAATGACACAAAACACCTATTGGATGTATAAGATTGGTTAAAAACCCTAATTGGACAAGAATTATCCTAGGGAGGACGAAAATGACCTAATTGTTCATCCAACGACACAAAAACACCTATCGGATGCACAAGATTCGTTAGAAACCCTAATTGGACAAGATTAAGAGTAGGGAGGACGAAAATGACCTAAATGTTCATCCAATGACAAAATCCTATTGGATGCACAAGATTGGTTAAAAACCCAAATTGGACAAGATTAAGTGTAGGGGGCACGAAAATGACCTAAATGTTCATCCAATGACACAAAACACCTATTGGATGCACAAGAATGGTTAAAAACCCTAACTAGACAAGATTAAGTGTAGGGAGGACGAAAATGTCCTAAATGTTCATCCAATGACACAAAACACGTATTGGACGCACAAGATTGGTTAAAAACCCAAATTGGACAAGATTAAGTGTAGGGAGGAAGAAAATGACCTAAATGTTCATCCAATGACACAAAACACGTATTGGACGCACAAGATTGGTTAAAAACCCAAATTGGACAAGATTAAGTGTAGGGAGGACGAAAATGACCTAAATGTTCATCCAATGACACAAAACACCTATTGGATGCACAAGATTGGTTAAAAACCCTAATTGGACAAGAATTAGCCTAGGGAGGACGAAAATGACCTAAGTGTTCATCCAATGACACAAAACACCTATTGGATGTATAAGATTGGTTAAAAACCCTAATTGGACAAGAATTAGCCTAGGGAGGACGAAAATGACCTAATTGTTCATCCAACGACACAAAAACACCTATCGGATGCACAAGATTCGTTAGAAACCCTAATTGGACAAGATTAAGTGTAGGGAGGACGAAAATGACCTAAATGTTCATCCAATGACACAAAACACCTATTGGATGCACAAGATTGGTTAAAAACCCTAATTGGACAAGAATTAGACTAGGGAGGACGAAAATGACCTAATTGTTCATCCAATGACACAAAAACACCTATTGGATGCACAAGATTGGTTAGAAACCCTAATTGGACAAGCATAAGCCTAGGGAGGTTGAAAATGACCAAAATGTTTATCCGATGACACAAAAACACCTATTGGATGCACAAGATTGGTTAAAAACCCTAATTGGACAAGATTAAGTGTTTGGAGGACGAAAATGACCTAAATATTCATCCAATGACACAAAAACACCTATTGGATGCACAAGATTGGTTAAAAACCCTAATTGGACAAGAATTAGCCTAGGGAGGACGAAAATGACCAAATTGTTCATCCAATGACACAAAAACACCTATTGAATGCACAAGATTGGTTAAAAACCATAATTGGACAAGATTAAGTGTAGGGAGGACGAAAATGACCTAAACATTCATCCAATGACACAAAAACACCTGTTGCATGCACAAGATTGGTTAAAAACCAAAATTGGACATGATTAAGTGTAGGGAGGACGAAAATGACTTAAATGTTCATCCAATGACACAAAACACCTATTGGATGCACAAGATTGGTTAAAAACCCTAATTGGACAAGAATTAGCCTAGGGAGGACGAAAATGACCTAATTGTTCATCCAATGACACAAAAACACCTATTGGATGCACAAGATTGGTTAGAAACCCTAATTGGACAAGCATAAGCCTATGGAGGATGAAAATGACCTAAATGTTCATTCAATGACACAAAAACACCTATTGGATGCACAAGATTGGTTAAAAATCCTAATTGGACAAGATTAAGTGTAGGGAGGACGAAAATGACATAAATATTCGTCCAATGACACAAAAACAACTATTGGATACACAAGATTGGTTAAAAATCCTAATTGGACAAGATTAAGTGTAGGGAGGACGAAAATGACCTAAATGTTCATCCAATGACACAAAACACCTATTGGATGCACAAGATTGGTTAAAAACCCTAATTGGACAAGAATTAGCCTAGGGAGGACGAAAATGACCTAATTATTCATCCAATGACACAAAAACACGTATTGGATGCACAAGATTGTGTAGAAACCCTAATTGGTCAACATTAAGTTTAGGGAGGACGCAAATGACGTAAATGTTCATGCAATGACACAAAACACCTATTGGATGCACAAGATTGGTTAAAAAACCTAATTGGACAAGATTAAGTGTAGGGAGGACGAAAATGACCTAAATGTTCATCCAATGACACAAAACACCTATTGGATGCACAAGATTGGTTAAAAACCCTAATTGGACAAGATTAAGTGTAGGGAGGACGAAAATGACATAAATGTTCATCCAATGACACAAAACATCTATTGGATGCACAAGATTGGTTACAAACCCTAATTGGACAAGAATTAGCCTAGGGAGGACGAAAATGACCTAAATGTTCATCCAATGACACAAAAACACCTAATGGATGCACAAGATTGGTTAAAAACCCTAATTGGACAAGAATTAGCCTTGGGAGGACGAAAATGACCTAATTGTTCATCCAATGACACAAAAACACCTATTGGATGCACAAGATTGGTTAGAAACCCTAATTGGACAAGATTAAGTTCAAGCAGGACGAAAATGACCTAATTGTTCATCCAATGACACAAAACTCCTATTGGATGCACAAGATTGGTTAAATACCCTAATTTGACAAGATTAAGTGTAGGGAGGACGAAAATGACCTAAATGTTCATCCAATGACACAAAACACCTATTGGATGCACAAGATTGGTTAAAAACCCTAATTGGACAAGAATTAGCCTAGGGAGGACGAAAATGACCTAAATGTTCATCCAATGAAACAAAAACACCTAATGGATGCACAAGATTGGTTAAAAACCCTAATTGGACAAGAATTAGCCTAGGGAGGACGAAAATGACCTAAATGTTCATCCAATGACACAAAACACCTATTGGATGCACAAGATTGGTTAAAAACCCTAATTGGACTAGATTAAGTGTAGGGAGGACGAAAATGACCTAAATGTTCATCCAATGACACAAAACACCTATTGGATGCACAAGATTGGTTAAAAACCCTAATTGGACAAGAATTAGCCTAGGGAGGACGAAAATGACCTAAGTGTTCATCCAATGACACAAAACACCTATTGGATGTATAAGATTGGTTAAAAACCCTAATTGGACAAGAATTATCCTAGGGAGGACGAAAATGACCTAATTGTTCATCCAACGACACAAAAACACCTATCGGATGCACAAGATTCGTTAGAAACCCTAATTGGACAAGATTAAGAGTAGGGAGGACGAAAATGACCTAAATGTTCATCCAATGACAAAATCCTATTGGATGCACAAGATTGGTTAAAAACCCAAATTGGACAAGATTAAGTGTAGGGGGCACGAAAATGACCTAAATGTTCATCCAATGACACAAAACACCTATTGGATGCACAAGAATGGTTAAAAACCCTAACTAGACAAGATTAAGTGTAGGGAGGACGAAAATGTCCTAAATGTTCATCCAATGACACAAAACACGTATTGGACGCACAAGATTGGTTAAAAACCCAAATTGGACAAGATTAAGTGTAGGGAGGAAGAAAATGACCTAAATGTTCATCCAATGACACAAAACACGTATTGGACGCACAAGATTGGTTAAAAACCCAAATTGGACAAGATTAAGTGTAGGGAGGACGAAAATGACCTAAATGTTCATCCAATGACACAAAACACCTATTGGATGCACAAGATTGGTTAAAAACCCTAATTGGACAAGAATTAGCCTAGGGAGGACGAAAATGACCTAAGTGTTCATCCAATGACACAAAACACCTATTGGATGTATAAGATTGGTTAAAAACCATAATTGGACAAGAATTAGCCTAGGGAGGACGAAAATGACCTAATTGTTCATCCAACGACACAAAAACACCTATCGGATGCACAAGATTCGTTAGAAACCCTAATTGGACAAGATTAAGTGTAGGGAGGACGAAAATGACCTAAATGTTCATCCAATGACACAAAACACCTATTGGATGCACAAGATTGGTTAAAAACCCTAATTGGATAAGAATTAGCCTAGGGAGGACGATAATGACCTAAACGTTCATCCAATGACACAAAACACCTATTGGATGCACAAGATTGGTTTTAAACCCTAATTGGATAAGATTTAGCTTAGGGAGGAAGAAAATGACCTAATTGTTCATCTAATGACACAAAAACACCCATTGGATGCACAAGATTAGTTAAAAACCCTAATTCGACAAGATTAAGTGTAGCGAGAACGAAAACGACCTAAATGTTCATCCAATTACACAAAACACCTATTGGATGCACAACATTGGTTAAAAACCCTAATTGGACAAGATTAAGTGTAGGTAGGACGAAAATGACGTAAATGTTCATCCAATGACAAAATCCTATTGGATGCACAAGATTGGTTAAAAACCCAAATTGGACAAGATTAAGTGTAGGGGGCACGAAAATGACCTAAATGTTCATCCAATGACACAAAACACCTATTGGATGCACAAGAATGGTTAAAAACCCTAACTAGACAAGATTAAGTGTAGGGAGGACGAAAATGTCCTAAATGTTCATCCAATGACACAAAACACCTATTGGATGCACAAGATTGGTTAAAAACCCTAATTGGACAAGATTTAGCTTAGGGTGGAAGAAAATGACCTAATTGTTGATCCAATGACACAAAAACACCCATTGCATGCACAAGATTAGTTAAAAACCCTAATTGGACAAGGTTAAGTGTAGGGAGGACGAAAATGACCTAAATATTCATCCAATGACACAAACACAACTATCGGATGCACAAGATTGGTTAGAAACCCTAATTGGACAAGCTTTAGCCTAGGGAGGATGAAAAGGACCTAAATGTATATCCAATGACACAAGAACACCTGTTGGATGCACAAGATTGGTTAAAAACCCTAATTGGACAAGATTTAGCCTAGGGAGGACGGAAATGACCTAATTGTTCATCCAATGACACAACAACACCCACTGGATGCACAAGATTGGTTAAAAACCCTAATTGGACAAGATTAAGTGTAGGGAGGACGAAAACACCTATTGGATGCACAAGATTGGTTAAAAACCTAAATTGGACAAGATTAAGTGTAGGGGGGACGAAAATGACCTAAATGTTCATCCAATGACACAAAACACCTATTGGATGCACAATATTGGTTAGAAACCCTAATTGGACAAGCATTAGCCTAGGGAGGATGAAAATGACCTAAATGTTCATCCAATGACACAAGAACACCTGTTGGATGCACAAGATTGGTTAAAAACCCTAATTGGATAAGAATTAGCCTAAGGAGGACGAAAATGACCTAAATGTTCATCCAATGACACAAAACACCTATTGGATGCACAAGATTGGTTAAAAACCCTAATTGGACAAGAATTAGCCTAGGGAGGACAAAAATGACCTAAATGTTCATCCAAGGACACAAAACACCTATTGGATGCACAAGATTGGTTAAAAACCCTAATTGGACAAGAATTAGCCTAGGGAGGACGAAAATGACCTAAGTGTTCATCCAATGACACAAAAACACCTATCGGATGCACTAGATTGGTTAGAAACCCTAATTGGACAATATTAAGTTTAGGGAGGACGAAAGTGACCTAAATGTTCATCCAATGACACAAACACAACTATTGGATGCACAAGATTGGTTTGAAACCCTAATTGGACAAGAATTAGCCTAGGGAGGACAAAAATGACCTAAATGTTCATCCAAGGACACAAAACACCTATTGGATGCACAAGATTGGTTAAAAACCCTAATTGGACAAGATTTAGCCTAGGGAGGACGGAAATGACCTAGATATTCATCCAATGAGACAAAACACGTATTGGACGCACAAGATTGGTTAAAAACCCAAATTGGACAAGATTAAGTGTAGGGAGGACGAAAATGACCTAAATGTTCATCCAATGACACAAAACACCTATTGGATGCACAAGATTGGTTAAAAACCCTAATTGGACAAGAATTAGCCTAGGGAGGACGAAAATGACCTAAGTGTTCATCCAATGACACAAAACACCTATTGGATGTATAAGATTGGTTAAAAACCATAATTGGACAAGAATTAGCCTAGGGAGGACGAAAATGACCTAATTGTTCATCCAACGACACAAAAACACCTATCGGATGCACAAGATTCGTTAGAAACCCTAATTGGACAAGATTAAGTGTAGGGAGGACGAAAATGACCTAAATGTTCATCCAATGACACAAAACACCTATTGGATGCACAAGATTGGTTAAAAACCCTAATTGGATAAGAATTAGCCTAGGGAGGACGATAATGACCTAAACGTTCATCCAATGACACAAAACACCTATTGGATGCACAAGATTGGTTTTAAACCCTAATTGGATAAGATTTAGCTTAGGGAGGAAGAAAATGACCTAATTGTTCATCTAATGACACAAAAACACCCATTGGATGCACAAGATTAAGTGTAGCGAGAACGAAAACGACCTAAATGTTCATCCAATGACACAAAACACCTATTGGATGCACAACATTGGTTAAAAACCCTAATTGGACAAGATTAAGTGTAGGTAGGACGAAAATGACGTAAATGTTCATCCTATGACAAAATCCTATTGGATGCACAAGATTGGTTAAAAACCCAAATTGGACAAGATTAAGTGTAGGGGGCACGAAAATGACCTAAATGTTCATCCAATGACACAAAACACCTATTGGATGCACAAGAATGGTTAAAAACCCTAACTGGACAAGATTAAGTGTAGGGAGGACGAAAATGTCCTAAATGTTCATCCAATGACACAAAACACCTATTGGATGCACAAGATTGGTTAAAAACCCTAATTGGACATGATTTAGCTTAGGGTGGAAGAAAATGACCTAATTGTTGATCCAATGACACAAAAACACCCATTGGATGCACAAGATTGGTTAAAAACCCTAATTGGACAAGATTAAGTGTAGGGAGGACGAAAACACCTATTGGATGCACAAGATTGGTTAAAAACCTAAATTGGACAAGATGAAGTGTAGGGGGGACGAAAATGACCTAAATGTTCATCCAATGACACAAGATTGGTTAGAAACCCTAATTGGACAAGCATTAGCCTAGGGAGGATGAAAATGACCTAAATGTTCATCCAATGACACAAGAACACCTGTTGGATGCACAAGATTGGTTAAAAACCCTAATTGGACAAGAATTAGCCTAGGGAGGACGGAAATGACCTAATTGTTCATCCAATGACCCAAAAACACCCATTGGATGCACAAGATTTGTTAAAAACCCTAATTGGACAAGATTAAGTGTAGGGAGGACGAAAATGACCTAAATGTTCATCCAATGACACAAAACACCTATTGGATGCACAAGATTGGTTAAAAACCCTAATTGGACAAGAATTAGCCTAGGGAGGACAAAAATGACCTAAATGTTCATCCAAGGACACAAAACACCTATTGGATGCACAAGATTGGTTAAAAACCCTAATTGGACAAGAATTAGCCTAGGGAGCACGAAAATGACCTAAGTGTTCATCCAATGACACAAAAACACCTATCGGATGCACAAGATTGGTTAGAAACCCTAATAGGACAATATTAAGTTTAGGGAGGACGAAAGTGACCTAAATGTTCATCCAATGACACAAACACAACTATTGGATGCACAAGATTGGTTAAAAACCCTAATTGGACAAGAATTAGCCTAGGGAGGACGGAAATGACCTAATTTTTCATCCAATGACACAAAAACACCCATTGGATGCACAAGATTGGTTAAAAACCTTAACTAGACAAGATTAAGTGTAGGGAGGACGAAAATGACCTAAATGTTCATCCAATGACACAAAACACCTATTGGATGCACAAGATTGGTTAAAAACCCTAATTGGACAAGAATTAGCCTAGGGAGGACGAAAATGACCTAAACGTTCATCCAATGACACAAAACACCTATTGGATGCACAAGATTGGTTTTAAACCCTAATTGGATAAGATTTAGCTTAGGGAGGAAGAAAATGACCTAATTGTTCATCTAATGACACAAAAACACCCATTGGATGCACAAGATTAGTTAAAAACCCTAATTCGACAAGATTAAGTGTAGCGAGAACGAAAACGACCTAAATGTTCATCCAATGACACAAAACACCTATTGGATGCACAACATTGGTTAAAAACCCTAATTGGACAAGATTAAGTGTAGGTAGGACGAAAATGACGTAAATGTTCATCCTATGACAAAATCCTATTGGATGCACAAGATTGGTTAAAAACCCAAATTGGACAAGATTAAGTGTAGGGGGCACGAAAATGACCTAAATGTTCATCCAATGACACAAAACACCTATTGGATGCACAAGAATGGTTAAAAACCCTAACTGGACAAGATTAAGTGTAGGGAGGACGAAAATGTCCTAAATGTTCATCCAATGACACAAAACACCTATTGGATGCACAAGATTGGTTAAAAACCCTAATTGGACAAGATTTAGCTTAGGGTGGAAGAAAATGACCTAATTGTTGATCCAATGACACAAAAACACCCATCGGATGCACAAGATTAGTTAAAAACCCTAATTGGACAAGGTTAAGTGTAGGGAGGACGAAAATGACCTAAATATTCATCCAATGACACAAACACAACTATCGGATGCACAAGATTGGTTAGAAACCCTAATTGGACAAGCTTTAGCCTAGGGAGGATGAAAAGGACCTAAATGTATATCCAATGACACAAGAACACCTGTTGGATGCACAAGATTGGTTAAAAACCCTAATTGGACAAGATTTAGCCTAGGGAGGACGGAAATGACCTAATTGTTCATCCAATGACACAAAAACACCCACTGGATGCACAAGATTGGTTAAAAACCCTAATTGGACAAGATTAAGTGTAGGGAGGACGAAAACACCTATTGGATGCACAAGAATTGTTAAAAACCTAAATTGGACAAGATTAAGTGTAGGGGGGATGAAAATGACCTAATTGTTCATCCAATGACACAAAAACACCCACTGGATGCACAAGATTGGTTAAAAACCCTAATTGGACAAGATTAAGTGTAGGGAGGACGAAAACACCTATTGGATGCACAAGATTGGTTAAAAAACTAAATTG
Source organism: Cicer judaicum (assembly GCA_037974835.1). Classification (NCBI taxonomy): domain Eukaryota; kingdom Viridiplantae; phylum Streptophyta; class Magnoliopsida; order Fabales; family Fabaceae; genus Cicer; species Cicer judaicum. The sequence goes on from JBBPBS010000933.1 coordinate 98,231, forward strand.
GACAAGATTAAGTGTAAGGGGGACGAAAATGACCTAAATGTTCATCCAATGACACAAAACACCTATTGGATGCACAAGATTGGTTAGAAACCCTAATTGGACAAGCATTAGCCTTGGGAGGATGAAAATGACCTAAACGTTCATCCAATGACACAAGAACACCTGTTGGATGCACAAGATTGGTTAAAAACCCTAATTGGACAAGAATTAGCCTAGGGAGGACGGAAATGACCTAATTGTTCATCCAATGACCCAAAAACACCCATTGGATGCACAAGATTGGTTAAAAACCCTAATTGGACAAGATTAAGTGTAGGGAGGACGAAAATGACCTAAATGTTCATCCAATGACACAAAACACCTATTGGATGCACAAGATTGGTTAAAAACCCTAATTGGACAAGAATTAGCCTAGGGAGGACGAAAATGACCTAAATGTTCATCCAAGGACACAAAACACCTATTGGATGCACAAGATTAGTTAAAAACCCAAATTGGACAAGAATTAGCCTAGGGAGGACGAAAATGACCTAAGTGTTCATCCAATGACACAAAAACACCTATCGAATGCACTAGATTGGTTAGAAACCCTAATTGGACAATATTAAGTTTAGGGAGGACGAAAGTGACCTAAATGTTCATCCAATGACACAAACACAACTATTGGATGCACAAGATTGGTTTGAAACCCTAATTGGACAAGAATTAGCCTAGGGAGGACAAAAATGACCTAAATGTTCATCCAAGGACACAAAACACCTATTGGATGCACAAGATTGGTTAAAAACCCTAATTGGACAAGAATTAGCCTAGGGAGGACGAAAATGACCTAAATGTTCATCCAATGACACAAAACACCTATTGGATGCACAAGATTGCTTAAAAACCCTAATTGGACAAGATTAAGTTTAGGGAGGACGAAAATTACCTAAATGTTCATCCAATGACACAAAACACCTATTGGATGCACAAGATTGGTTAAAAACCCTAATTGGACAAGATTAAGTTTAGGGAGGACGAAAATGACCTAAATATTCATCCAATGACACAACACACCAATTGAATGAACAAGATTGGTTAAAAACCCTAATTGGACAAGATTAAGTGTAGGGAGGACGAAAATGACCTAAATGTTCATCCAATGACACAAAAACACCTATCGGATGCACAAGATTGGTTAGAAACCGTAATTGAACAAGATTAACTGTAGGGTGGACGAAAATGACCTAAATGTTCATCCAATGACACAAAACACCTATTGGATGCACAAGATTGGTTAAAAACCGTAATTGGATAAGATTAAGTTTAGGGAGGACGAAAATTACCTAAATGTTCATCCAATGACACAAAACACCTATTGGATGCACAAGATTGGTTAAAAACCCTAATTGGACAAGATTAAGTTTAGGGAGGACGAAAATGACCTAAATATTCATCCAATGACACAACACACCAATTGAATGAACAAGATTGGTTAAAAACCCTAATTGGACAAGAATTAGCCTAGGGAGGACGAAAATGACCTAATTGTTCATCCAATGACACAAAAACACCTGTCGGATGCACAAGATTGGTCAAAAACCCTAATTGAACAAGATTAAGTGTAGGGAGAACGAAAATGACCTAAATGTTCATCCAATGACACAAAACACCTATTGGATGCACAAGATTGCTTAAAAACCCTAATTGGACAAGATTAAGTTTAGGGAGGACGAAAATTACCTAAATGTTCATCCAATGACACAAAACACCTATTGGATGCACAAGATTGGTTAAAAACCCTAATTGGACAAGATTAAGTTTAGGGAGGACGAAAATGACCTAAATATTCATCCAATGACACAACACACCAATTGAATGCACAAGATTGGTTAAAAACCCTAATTGGACAAGATTAAGTGTAGGGAGGACGAAAATGACCTAAATGTTCATCCAATGACACAAAAACACCTATCGGATGCACAAGATTGGTTAGAAACCCTAATTGAACAAGATTAACTGTAGGGAGGAAGAAAATGACCTAAATGTTCATCCAATGACACAACACACCTATTGAATGAACAAGATTGGTTAAAAACCCTAATTGGACAAGATTAAGTGTAGGGAGGACGAAAATGACCTAAATGTTCATCCAATGACACAAAAACACCTATCGGATGCACAAGATTGGTTAAAAACCCTAATTGAACAAGATTAAGTGTAGGGAGGACGAAAATGACCTAAATGTTCATCCAATGACACAAAACACTTATTGGATGCACAAGATTGGTTAAAAATCATAATTGGATAAGAATTAGCCTAGGGAGGACGAAAATGACCTAAGTGTTCATCCAATGACACAAAACACCTATTGGATGCACAAGATTGGTTAAAAACCCTAATTGGACAAGAATTAGCCTAGGGAGGACGAAAATGACCGAATTGTTCATCCAATGACAGAAAAAAAACCTATCGGATGCACAAGTTTGGTTAGAAACCCTAATTGAACAAGATTAAGTTTAGGGAGGACGAAAATGACCTAAATGTTCATCCAATGACACAAAACACCTATTGGATGCACAAGATTGGTTAAAAACCCTAATTGGACAAGAATTATCGTAGAGAGGACGAAAATGACCTAGTTGTTCATCCAATGACACAAAAACACCAATTGGATGCACAAGATTGGTTAGAAACCCTAATTGGAAAAGATAAAGTGTAGGGAGGACGAAAATGACCTAAATGTTCATCCAATGACACAAAACACCTATTGGATGCACAAGATTGGTTAAAAACCCTAATTGGACAAGATTAAGTTTAGGGAGGACGAAAATGACCTAAATGTTCATCCAATGACACAAAACACCTATTGGATGCACAAGATTGGTCAGAAACCCTAATTGGATAAGAATTAGCCTAAGGAGGACGAAAATGACCTAAATGTTCATCCAATGACACAAAACACCTATTGGATGCACAAGATTGGTTAAAAACCCTAATTGGACAAGAATTAGCCTAGGGAGGACGAAAATGACCTAAATGTTCATCCAACGACACAAAACACCTATTGGATGCACAAGATTGGTTAAAAACCCTAATTGGACAAGATTAAGTGTAGGGAGGACGAAAATGACCTAAATGTTCATCCAATGACACAAAACACCTATTGGATGCACAAGATTTGTTAAAAACCCTAATTGGACAAGATTAAGTGTAGGGAGGACGAAAATGACCTAAATGTTCATCCAATGACACAAAACACCTATTGGATGCACAAGATTGGTTAAAAACCCTAATTGGACAAGAATTAGCCTAGGGAGGACAAAAATGACCTAAATGTTCATCCAAGGACACAAAACACCTATTGGATGCACAAGATTGGTTAAAAACCCTAATTGGACAAGAATTAGCCTAGGGAGCACGAAAATGACCTAAGTGTTCATCCAATGACACAAAAACACCTATCGGATGCACAAGATTGGTTAGAAACCCTAATAGGACAATATTAAGTTTAGGGAGGACGAAAGTGACCTAAATGTTCATCCAATGACACAAACACAACTATTGGATGCACAAGATTGGTTAAAAACCCTAATTGGACAAGAATTAGCCTAGGGAGGACGGAAATGACCTAATTTTTCATCCAATGACACAAAAACACCCATTGGATGCACAAGATTGGTTAAAAACCTTAACTAGACAAGATTAAGTGTAGGGAGGACGAAAATGACCTAAATGTTCATCCAATGACACAAAACACCTATTGGATGCACAAGATTGGTTAAAAACCCTAATTGGACAAGAATTAGCCTAGGGAGGACGAAAATGACCTAAGTGTTCATCCAATGACACAAAACACCTATTGGATGTATAAGATTGGTTAAAAACCCTAATTGGACAAGAATTATCCTAGGGAGGACGAAAATGACCTAATTGTTCATCCAACGACACAAAAACACCTATCGGATGCACAAGATTCGTTAGAAACCCTAATTGGACAAGATTAAGAGTAGGGAGGACGAAAATGACCTAAATGTTCATCCAATGACAAAATCCTATTGGATGCACAAGATTGGTTAAAAACCCAAATTGGACAAGATTAAGTGTAGGGGGCACGAAAATGACCTAAATGTTCATCCAATGACACAAAACACCTATTGGATGCACAAGAATGGTTAAAAACCCTAACTGGACAAGATTAAGTGTAGGGAGGACGAAAATGTCCTAAATGTTCATCCAATGACACAAAACACCTATTGGATGCACAAGATTGGTTAAAAACCCTAATTGGACATGATTTAGCTTAGGGTGGAAGAAAATGACCTAATTGTTGATCCAATGACACAAAAACACCCATTGGATGCACAAGATTGGTTAAAAACCCTAATTGGACAAGATTAAGTGTAGGGAGGACGAAAACACCTATTGGATGCACAAGATTGGTTAAAAACCTAAATTGGACAAGATGAAGTGTAGGGGGGACGAAAATGACCTAAATGTTCATCCAATGACACAAGATTGGTTAGAAACCCTAATTGGACAAGCATTAGCCTAGGGAGGATGAAAATGACCTAAATGTTCATCCAATGACACAAGAACACCTGTTGGATGCACAAGATTGGTTAAAAACCCTAATTGGACAAGAATTAGCCTAGGGAGGACGGAAATGACCTAATTGTTCATCCAATGACCCAAAAACACCCATTGGATGCACAAGATTGTTTAAAAACCCTAATTGGACAAGATTAAGTGTAGGGAGGACGAAAATGACCTAAATGTTCATCCAATGACACAAAACACCTATTGGATGCACAAGATTGGTTAAAAACCCTAATTGGACAAGAATTAGCCTAGGGAGGACAAAAATGACCTAAATGTTCATCCAAGGACACAAAACACCTATTGGATGCACAAGATTGGTTAAAAACCCTAATTGGACAAGAATTAGCCTAGGGAGGACGAAAATGACCTAAGTGTTCATCCAATGACACAAAAACACCTATCGGATGCACAAGATTGGTTAGAAACCCTAATAGGACAATATTAAGTTTAGGGAGGACGAAAGTGACCTAAATGTTCATCCAATGACACAAACACAACTATTGGATGCACAAGATTGGTTAAAAACCCTAATTGGAAAAGAATTAGCCTAGGGAGGACGGAAATGACCTAATTTTTCATCCAATGACACAAAAACACCCATTGGATGCACAAGATTGGTTAAAAACCTTAACTAGACAAGATTAAGTGTAGGGAGGACGAAAATGACCTAAATGTTCATCCAATGACACAAAACACCTATTGGATGCACAAGATTGGTTAAAAACCCTAATTGGACAAGAATTAGCCTAGGGAGGACAAAAATGACCTAAATGTTCATCCAAGGACACAAAACACCTATTGGATGCACAAGATTGGTTAAAAACCCTAATTGGACAAGAATTAGCCTAGGGAGGACGAAAATAACCTAATTGTTCATCCAATGACACAAAAACACCTATCGGATGCACAAGATTGGGTAGAAACCCTAATTGGACAAGATTAAATGTGGGGAGGACGAAAATGACCTAAATGTTCGTCCAATGACACAAAACACTTATTGGATGCACAAGATTGGTTAAAAACCCTTATTGGATAAGAATTAGCCTAGGGAGGACGAAAATGACCTAGGTGTTCATCCAATGACACAAAACACCTATTGGATGTATAAGATTGGTTAAAAACCCTAATTGGACAAGAATTAGCCTAGGGAGGACGAAAATGACCTAATTGTTCATCCAACGACACAAAAACACCTATCGGATGCACAAGATTCGTTAGAAACCCTAATTGGAGAAGATTAAGTGTAGGGAGGACGAAAATGACCTAAGTGTTCATCCAATGACACAAAACACCTATTGGATGCACAAGATTGGTTAAAAACCCTAATTGGACAATAATTAGCCTAGGGAGGACGAAAGTGACCTAATTGTTCATCCAATGACAGAAAAAAAACCTATCGGATGCACAAGATTGGTTAGAAACACTAATTGAACAAGATTAAGTGTAGCGAGGACGAAAATGACCTAAATGTTCATCCATAGACACAAAACACCTATTGGATGCACAAGATTGGTTAAAAACCCTAATTGGACAAGAATTATCATAGAGAGGACGAAAATGACCTAATTGTTCATCCAATGACACAAAAACACCAATTGGATGCACAAGATTGGTTAGAAACCCTAATTGGAAAAGATAAAGTGTAGGGAGGACGAAAATGACCTAAATGTTCATCCAATGACACAAAACACCTATTGGATGCACAAGATTGGTTAAAAACCATAATTGGACAAGATTAAGTTTAGGGAGGACGAAAATGACCTAAATGTTCATCCAATGACACAAAACACCTATTGGATGCACAAGATTCGTTAGAAACCCTAATTGGAGAAGATTAAGTGTAGGGTGGACGAAAATGACCTAAGTGTTCATCCAATGACACAAAACACCTATTGGATGTATAAGATTGGTTAAAAACCCTAATTGGACAAGAATTAGCCTAGGGAGGACGAAAATGACCTAATTGTTCATCCAACGACACAAAAACACCTATCGGATGCACAAGATTCGTTAGAAACCCTAATTGGAGAAGATTAAGTGTAGGGTGGACGAAAATGACCTAAGTGTTCATCCAATGACACAAAACACCTATTGGATGCACAAGATTGGTTAAAAACCCTAATTGGACAATAATTAGCCTAGGGAGGACGAAAGTGACCTAATTGTTCATCCAATGACAGAAAAAAAACCTATCGGATGCACAAGATTGGTTAGAAACACTAATTGAACAAGATTAAGTGTAGCGAGGACGAAAATGACCTAAATGTTCATCCATAGACACAAAACACCTATTGGATGCACAAGATTGGTTAAAAACCCTAATTGGACAAGAATTATCATAGAGAGGACGAAAATGACCTAATTGTTCATCCAATGACACAAAAACACCAATTGGATGCACAAGATTGGTTAGAAACCCTAATTGGAAAAGATAAAGTGTAGGGAGGACGAAAATGACCTAAATGTTCATCCAATGACACAAAACACCTATTGGATGCACAAGATTGGTTAAAAATTATAATTGGACAAGATTAAGTTTAGGGAGGACGAAAATGACCTAAATGTTCATCCAATGACACAAAACACCTATTGGATGCACAAGATTGGTTAAAAACCCTAATTGGACAAGATTAAGTTTAGGGAGGACGAAAATGACCTAAATATTCATCCAATGACACAACACACCTATTGAATGAACAAGATTGGTTAAAAACCCTAATTGGACAAGATTAAGTGTAGGGAGGACGAAAATGACCTAAATGTTCATCCAATGACACAAAAACACCTGTCGGATGCACAAGATTGGTCAGAAACCCTAATTGAACAAGATTAAGTGTAGGGACGACGAAAATGACCTAAATGTTCATCCAATGACACAAAACACCTATTGGATGCACAAGATTGCTTAAAAACCCTAATTGGACAAGATTAAGTTTAGGGAGGACGAAAATGACCTAAATGTTCATCCAATGACACAAAACACCTATTGGATGCACAAGATTGGTTAAAAACCCTAATTGGACAAGATTAAGCTTAGGGAGGACGAAAATGACCTAAATATTCATCCAATGACACAACACACCTATTGAATGAACAAGATTGGTTAAAAACCCTAATTGGACAAGATTAAGTGTAGGGAGGACGAAAATGACCTAAATGTTCATCCAATGACACAAAAACACCTATCGGATGCACAAGATTGGTTAGAAACCCTAATTGAACAAGATTAAGTGTAGGGAGGACGAAAATGACCTAAATGTTCATCCAATGACACAAAACACCTATTGGATGCACAAGATTGGTTAAAAACCCTAATTGGACAAGATTAAGTGTACGGAGGACGAAAATGACCTAAATGTTCATCCAATGACACAAAACACCTATTGGATGCACAAGATTGGTTAAAAACCGTAATTGGATAAGATTTAGTTTAGGGAGGACGAAAATGACATAAATATTCATCCAATGACACAACACACCTATTGAATGAACAAGATTGGTTAAAAACCCTAATTGGACAAGATTAAGTGTAGGGAGGACGAAAATGACCTAAATGTTCATCCAATGACACAAAAACACCTATCGGATGCACAAGATTGGTTAGAAACCCTAGTTGAACAAGATTAAGTGTAGGGAGGACGAAAATGACCTAAATGTTCATCCAATGGCAGAAAACACCTATTGGATGCACAAGATTGGTTAAAAACCCTAATTGGACAAGATTAAGTTTAGGCAGGACGAAAATGTCCTAAATATTCATCCAATGACACAACACACCTATTGAATGAACAAGATTGGTTAAAAACCCTAATTGGACAAGATTAAGTGTAGGGAGGACGAAAATGACCTAAATGTTCATCCAATGACACAAAAACACCTATCGGATGCACAAGATTGGTTAGAAACCCTAATTGAACAAGATTAACTGTAGGGAGGAAGAAAATGACCTAAATGTTCATCCAATGACACAACACACCTATTGAATGAACAAGATTGGTTAAAAACCCTAATTGGACAAGATTAAGTGTAGGGAGGACGAAAATGACCTAAATGTTCATCCAATGACACAAAAACACCTATCGGATGCACAAGATTGGTTAAAAACCCTAATTGAACAAGATTAACTGTAGGGAGGACGAAAATGACCTAAATGTTCATCCAATGACACAAAACACCTATTGGATGCACAAGATTGGTTAAAAACAGTAATTGGATAAGATTAAGTTTAGGGAGGACGAAAATGACCTAAATATTCATCCAATGACACAACACACCTATTGAATGAACAAGATTGGTTAAAAACCCTAATTGGACAAGATTAAGTGTAGGGAGGACGAAAATGACCTAAATGTTCATCCAATGACACAAAAACACCAATTGGATGCACAAGATTGGTTAGAAACCCTAATTGGAAAAGATAAAGTGTAGGGAGGACGAAAATGACCTAAATGTTCATCCAATGACACAAAACACCTATTGGATGCACAAGATTGGTTAAAAACCATAATTGGACAAGATTAAGTTTAGGGAGGACGAAAATGACCTAAATGTTCATCCAATGACACAAAACACCTATTGGATGCACAAGATTGGTTAAAAACCCTAATTAGACAAGATTAAGTTTAGGGAGGACGAAAATGACCTAAATATTCATCCAATGACACAACACACCTATTGAATGAACAAGATTGGTTAAAAACCCTAATTGGACAAGATTAAGTGTAGGGAGGACGAAAATGACCTAAATGTTCATCCAATGAAACAAAAACACCTATCGGATGCACAAGATTGGTTAGAAACCCTAATTGAACAAGATTAAGTGTAGGGAGGACGAAAATGACCTAAATGTTCATCCAATGACACAAAACACCTATTGGATGCACAAGATTGGTTAGAAACCGTAATTGGATAAGATTAAGTTTAAGGAGGACGAAAATGACCTAAATATTCATCCAATGACACAACACACCTATTGAATGAACAAGATTGGTTAAAAACCCTAATTGGACAAGATTAAGTGTAGGGAGGACGAAAATGACCTAAATGTTCATCCAATGACACAAAAACACCTATCGGATGCACAAGATTGGTTAGAAACCCTAATTGAACAAGATTAAGTGTAGGGAGGACGAAAATGACCTAAGTGTTCATCCAATGACACAAAACACCTATTGGATGCACAAGATTGGTTAAAAACCCTAATTGGACAAGAATTAGCCTAGGGAGGACGAAAATGACCTAATTGTTCATCCAATGACACAAAAACCCCTGTCGGATGCACAAGATTGGTGAGAAACCCTAATTGAACAAGATTAAGTGTAGGGAGGACGAAAATGTCCTAAATGTTCATCCAATGACACAAAACACCTATTGGATGCACAAGATTGGTTAAAAACCCTAATTGGACAAGATTAAGTTTAGGGAGGACGAAAATGACCTAAATGTTCATCCAATGACACAAAACACCTATTGGATGGACAAGATTGGTTAAAAACCCTAATTGGACAAGAATTAGCCTAGGGAGGACGAAAATGAACTAATTGTTCATCCAATGACACAAAAACACCTGTCGGATGCACAAGATTGGTCAGAAACCCTAATTGAACAAGATTAAGTGTAGGGACGACGAAAATGACATAAATGTTCATCCAATGACACAAAACACCTATTGGATTCACAAGATTGCTTAAAAACCCTAATTGGACAACATTAAGTTTAGGGAGGACGAAAATGACCTAAATGTTCATCCAATGACACAAAACACCTATTGGATGCACAAGATTGGTTAAAAACCCTAATTGGACAAGATTAAGTTTAGGGAGGACGAAAATGACCTAAATATTCATCCAATGACACAACACACCTATTGAATGAACAAGATTGGTTAAAAACCCTAATTGGACAAGATTAAGAGTAGGGAGGACGAAAATGACCTAAATGTTCATCCAATGACACAAAAACACCTATCGGATGCACAAGATTGGTTAAAAACCCTAATTGAACAAGATTAAGTGTAGGGAGGACGAAAATGACCTAAATGTTCATCCAATGACACAAAACACTTATTGGATGCACAAGATTGGTTAAAAACCCTAATTGGACAAGATTAAGTGTAGGGAGGACGAAAATGACCTAAATGTTCATCCAATGACACAAAATACCTATTGGATGCACAAGATTGGTTAAAAACCCTAATTGGACATGATTAAGTTTAGGGAGGACGAAAATGACCTAAATATTCATCCAATGACACAAAACACCTATTGAATGAACAAGATTGGTTAAAAACCCTAATTGGATAAGAATTAGCCTAAGGAGGACGAAAATGACCTAAATGTTCATCCAATGACACAAAACACCTATTGGATGCACAAGATTGGTTAAAAACCCTAATTGGACAAGATTAAGTTTAGGGAGGACGAAAATGACCTAAATATTCATCCAATGACACAACACACCTATTGGATGCACAAGATTGGTTAAAAACCCTAATTGGACAAGATTAAGTGTAGGGAGGACGAAAATGACCTAAATGTTCATCCAATGACACAAAAACACCTATCGGATGCACAAGATTGGTTAAAAACCCTAATTGAACAAGATTAAGTGTAGGGAGGACGAAAATGACCTAAATGTTCATCCAATGACACAAAACACTTATTGGATGCACAAGATTGGTTAAAAATCCTAATTGGATAAGAATTAGCCTAGGGAGGACGAAAATGACCTAAGTGTTCATCCAATGACACAAAACACCTATTGGATGCACAAGATTGGTTAAAAACCCTAATTGGACAAGAATTAGCCTAGGGAGGAAGAAAATGACCGAATTGTTCATCCAATGACAGAAAAAAAACCTATCGGATGCACAAGTTTGGTTAGAAACCCTAATTGAACAAGATTAAGTTTAGGGAGGACGAAAATGACCTAAATGTTCATCCAATGACACAAAACACCTATTGGATGCACAAGATTGGTTAAAAACCCTAATTGGACAAAGATTATCGTAGAGAGGACGAAAATGACCTAATTGTTCATCCAATGACACAAAAACACCAATTGGATGCACAAGATTGGTTAGAAACCCTAATTGGAAAAGATAAAGTGTAGGGAGGACGAAAATGACCTAAATGTTCATCCAATGACACAAAACACCTATTGGATGCACAAGATTGGTTAAAAACCATAATTGGAAAAGATTAAGTTTAGGGAGCACGAAAATGACCTAAATGTTCATCCAATGACACAAAACACCTATTGGATGCACAAGATTGGTTAAAAACCCTAATTGGACAAGATTAAGTTTAGGGAGGACGAAAATGACCTAAATATTCATCCAATGACACAACACACCTATTGAATGAACAAGATTGGTTAAAAACCCTAATTGGACAAGATTAAGTGTAGGGAGGACGAAAATGACCTAAATGTTCATCCAATGACACAAAAACACCTATCGGATGCACAAGATTGGTTAAAAACCCTAATTGGACAAGAATTAGCCTAGGGAGGACGAAAATGACCTAATTGTTCATCCAATGACACAAAAACACCTGTTGGATGCACAAGATTGGTCAAAAACCCTAATTGAACAAGATTAAGTGTAGGGAGGACGAAAATGACCTAAATGTTCATCCAATGACACAAAACACCTCTTGGATGCAAAAGATTGCTTAAAAACCCTAATTGGACAAGATTAAGTTTAGGGAGGACGAAAATGACCTAAATGTTCATCCAATGACACAAAACACCTATTGGATGCACAAGATTGGTTAAAAACCCTAATTGGACAAGATTAAGTGTAGGGAGGACGAAAATGACCTAAATGTTCATCCAATGACACAAAAACACCTATCGGATGCACAAGATTGGTTAGAAACCCTAATTGAACAAGATTAAGTGTAGGGAGGACGAAAATGACCAAAATATTTATCCAATGACACAAAACACCTATTGGATGCACAAGATTGGTTAAAAACCCTAATTGGATAAGAATTAGCATAAGGAGGACGAAAATGACCTAAATGTTCATCCAATGACACAAAAACACCTATTGGATACACAAGATTGGTTAAAAACCGTAATTGAATAAGATTAAGTTTAGGGAGGACGAAAATGACATAAATATTCATCCAATGACACAACACACCTATTGAATGAACAAGATTGGTTAAAAACCCTAATTGGACAAGATTAAGTGTAGGGAGGACGAAAATGACCTAAATGTTCATCCAATGACACAAAAACACCTATCGGATGCACAAGATTGGTTAGAAACCCTAATTGAACAAGATTAAGTGTAGGGAGCACGAAAATGACCTAAATGTTCATCCAATAACACAAAACACCTATTGGATGCACAAGATTGGTTAAAAACCCTAATTGGATAAGAATTAGCATAAGGAGGACGAAAATGACCTAAATGTTCATCCAATGACACAAAACACCAATTGGATGCACAAGATTGGTTAAAAACCCTAATTGGACAAGATTAAGTGTAGGGAGGACGAAAATGACCTAAATATTTATCCAATGACACAAAAACACCTATCGGATGCACAAGATTGGTTAGAAACCCTAATTGAACAAGATTAAGTGTAGGGAGGACGAAAATTACCTAAATGTTCATCCAATGACACAAAACACCTATTGGATGCACAAGATTGGTTAAAAACCCTAATTGGACAAGAATTATCATAGAGAGGACAAAAATGACCTAATTGTTCATCCAATGACACAAAAACACCTGTCGGATGCACAAGATTGGTCAGAAACCCTAATTGAACAAGATTAAGTGTAGGGAGGACGAAAATGACCTAAATGTTCATCCAATGACACAAAACACCTTTTGGATGCACAAGATTGCTTAAAAACCCTAATTGGACAAGATTAAGTTTAGGGAGGACGAAAATGACCTAAATGTTCATCCAATGACACAAAACACCTATTGGATGCACAAGATTGGTTAAAAACCCTAATTAGACAAGATTAAGTTTAGGGAGGACGAAAATGACCTAAATATTCATCCAATGACACAACACACCTATTGAATGAACAAGATTGGTTAAAAACCCTAATTGGACAAGATTAAGTGTAGGGAGGACGAAAATGACCTAAATGTTCATCCAATGACACAAAACACCTATTGGATGCACAAGATTGCTTAAAAACCGTAATTGGACAAGATTAAGTTTAGGGAGGACGAAAATGACCTAAATGTTCATCCAATGACACAAAACACCTATTGGATGCACAAGATTGGTTAAAAACCCTAATTGGACAAGATTAAGTTTAGGGAGGACGAAAATGACCTAAATGTTCATCCAATGACACAAAACACCTATTGGATGCACAAGATTGGTTAAAAACCCTAATTGGACAAGAATTATCGTAGAGAGGACGAAAATGACCTAATTGTTCATCCAATGACACAAAAACACCAATTGGATGCACAAGATTGGTTAGAAACCCTAATTGGAAAAGATAAAGTGTAGGGAGGACGAAAATGACCTAAATGTTCATCCAATGACACAAAACACCTATTGGATGCACAAGATTGGTTAAAAACCATAATTGGACAAGATTAAGTTTAGGGAGGACGAAAATGACCTAAATGTTCATCCAATGACACAAAACACCTATTGGATGCACAAGATTGGTTAAAAACCCTAATTGGACAAGAATTATCATAGAGAGGACGAAAATGACCTAATTGTTCATCCAATGACACAAAAACACCAATTGGATGCACAAGATTGGTTAGAAACCCTAATTGGAAAAGATAAAGTGTAGGGAGGACGAAAATGACCTAAATGTTCATCCAATGACACAAAACACCTATTGGATGCACAAGATTGGTTAAAAACCATAATTGGACAAGATTAAGTTTAGGGAGGACGAAAATGACCTAAATGTTCATCCTATGACACAAAACACCTATTGGATGCACAAGATTGGTTAAAAACCCTAATTGGACAAGATTAAGTTTAGGGAGTACGAAAATGACCTAAATATTCATCCAATGACACAACACACCTATTGAATGAACAAGATTGGTTAAAAACCCTAATTGGACAAGATTAAGTGTAGGGAGGACGAAAATGACCTAAATGTTCATCCAATGACACAAAAACACCTATCGGATGCACAAGATTGGTTAGAAACCCTAGTTGAACAAGATTAAGTGTAGGGAGGACGAAAATGACCTAAATGTTCATCCAATGGCAGAAAACACCTATTGGATGCACAAGATTGGTTAAAAACCCTAATTGGACAAGATTAAGTTTAGGCAGGACGAAAATGTCCTAAATATTCATCCAATGACACAACACACCTATTGAATGAACAAGATTGGTTAAAAACCCTAATTGGACAAGATTAAGTGTAGGGAGGACGAAAATGACCTAAATGTTCATCCAATGACACAAAAACACCTATCGGATGCACAAGATTGGTTAGAAACCCTAATTGAACAAGATTAACTGTAGGGAGGAAGAAAATGACCTAAATGTTCATCCAATGACACAACACACCTATTGAATGAACAAGATTGGTTAAAAACCCTAATTGGACAAGATTAAGTGTAGGGAGGACGAAAATGACCTAAATGTTCATCCAATGACACAAAACACCTATTGGATGCACAAGATTGTTTAAAAACCCTAATTGGACAAGATTAAGTTTAGGGAGGAGGAAAATAACCTAAATGTTCATCCAATGACACAAAACACCTATTGGATGCACAAGATTGGTTAAAAACCCTAATTGGACAAGATTAAGTTTAGGGAGGACGAAAATGACCTAAATATTCATCCAATGACACAACACACCTATTGAATGAACAAGATTGGTTAAAAACCTTAATTGGACAAGATTAAGTGTAGGGAGGACGAAAATGACCTAAATGTTCATCCAATGACACAAAAACACCTATCGGATGCACAAGATTGGTTAAAAACCCTAATTGAACAAGATTAAGTGTAGGGAGGACGAAAATGACCTAAATGTTCATCCAATGACACAAAACACTTATTGGATGCACAAGATTGGTTAAAAATCCTAATTGGATAAGAATTAGCCTAGGGAGGACGAAAATGACCTAAGTGTTCATCCAATGACACAAAACACCTATTGGATGCACAAGATTGGTTAAAAACCCTAATTGGACAAGAATTAGCCTAGGGAGGAAGAAAATGACCGAATTGTTCATCCAATGACAGAAAAAAAACCTATCGGATGCACAAGTTTGGTTAGAAACCCTAATTGAACAAGATTAAGTTTAGGGAGGACGAAAATGACCTAAATGTTCATCCAATGACACAAAACACCTATTGGATGCACAAGATTGGTTAAAAACCCAAATTGGACAAGAATTATCGTAGAGAGGACGAAAATAACCTAATTGTTCATCCAATGACACAAAAACACCAATTGGATGCACAAGATTGGTTAGAAACCCTAATTGGAAAAGATAAAGTGTAGGGAGGACGAAAATGACCTAAATGTTCATCCAATGACACAAAACACCTATTGGATGCACAAGATTGGTTAAAAACCATAATTGGACAAGATTAAGTTTAGGGAGGACGAAAATGACCTAAATGTTCATCCAATGACACAAAACACCTATTTGATGGACAAGATTGGTTAAAAACCCTAATTGGACAAGATTAAGTGTAGGGAGGACGAAAATGACCTAAATGTTCATCCAATGACACAAAAACACCTATCGGATGCTAAAGATTGGTTAAAAACCCTAATTGAACAAGATTAAGTGTAGGGAGGACGAAAGTGACCTAAATGTTCATCCAATGACACAAAACACTTATTGGATGCACAAGATTGGTTAAAAACCCTAATTGGATAAGAATTAGCCTAGGGAGGACGAAAATGACGTAAGTGTTCATCCAATGACACAAAACACCTATTGGATGCACAAGATTGGTTAAAAACCCTAATTGGACAAGAATTAGCCTAGGGAGGACGAAAATGACCATATT
>JBBPBS010000933.1:114820-132667 GCA_037974835.1 Cicer judaicum
ACAAGATTGGTTAAAAACCCTAATTGGACAAGATTAAGTGTAGGGAGGACGAAAATGACCTAAATGTTCATCCAATGACACAAAAACACCTATCGGATGCTAAAGATTGGTTAAAAACCCTAATTGAACAAGATTAAGTGTAGGGAGGACGAAAGTGACCTAAATGTTCATCCAATGACACAAAGCACTTATTGGATGCACAAGATTGGTTAAAAACCCTAATTGGATAAGAATTAGCCTAGGGAGGACGAAAATAACGTAAGTGTTCATCCAATGACACAAAACACCTATTGGATGCACAAGATTGGTTAAAAACCCTAATTGGACAAGAATTAGCCTAGGGAGGACGAAAATGACCATATTGTTCATTCAATGACACAAAAACACCTATCGGATGCTCAAGATTGGTTAAAAACCCTAACTGGACAAGAATTATCATAGGGAGGACGAAAATTACGTAATTGTTCATCCAATGACACAAAAACACCAATTGGATGCACAAGATTGGGTAGAAACCCTAATTGGACAAGATAAAGTGTAGGGAGGATGAAAAGGACCTAAATGTTCATCCAATGACACAAGAATACCTGTTGGATGCACAAGATTGGTTAAAAACCCTAATTGGACAAGATTTAGCCTAGGGAGGACGGAAATGACCTAATTGTTCATCCAATGACACAAAAACACCCATTGGATGCACAAGATTGGTTAAAAACCCTAATTGGACAAGATTAAGTGTAGGGAGGACGAAAATGACCTAAATGTTCATCCAATGACACAAAACACCTATTGCATGCACAAGATTGGTTAAAAACCCTAATTAGATAAGAATTAGCCTAAGGAGGACGAAAATGACCTAAATGTTCATCCAATGACACAAAACACCTATTGGATGCACAAGATTGGTTAAAAACCCTAATTGGAACAGATAAAGTGTAGGGAGAGCGAAAATGACCTAAATGTTCATTCAATGACACCAGACACCTATTGGATGCACCAGATTGGTTAAACACCCTAATTGGACAAGATTAAGTGTAGGGAGGACGAAAATGACCTAAATATTCATCTAATGACACAAAACACCAATTGGATGCACAAGATTGGTTAAAAACCCTAATTGGATAAGAATTAGCCTAAGGAGGACGAAAATGACCTAAATGTTCATCCAATGACACAAAACACCTATTGGATGCACAAGATTGGTTAAAAACCCTAATTGGACAAGAATTATCGTAGAGAGGACGAAAATGACCTAATTGTTCATCCAATGACACAAAATCACCAATTGGATGCACAAGATTGGTTAGAAACCCAAATTGGAAAAGATAAAGTGTTGGGAGGACGAAAATAACCTAAGTGTTCATCCAATGACACAAAACACCTATTGGATGCACAAGATTGGTTAAAAACCCTAATTGGACAAAAATTTGCCTAGGGAGGACGAAAATGACCTAATTGTTCATCCAATGACACAAAAACACCTATCGGATGCACAAGATTGGATAGAAACCCTAATTGAACAAGATTAAGTGTGTGGAGGACGAAAATGACCTAAATGTTCATCCAATGACACAAAACACCTATTGGATGCACAAGATTGGTTAAAAACCCTAATTGGATAAGAATTAGCCTAAGGAGGACGAAAATGACCTAAATGTTCATCCAATGACACAAAACACCTATTGGATGCACAAGATTGGTTAAAAACCCTAATTGGACAAGAATTATCATAGGGAGGACGAAAATTACCTAATTGTTCATCGAATGAGACAAAATCACCAATTGGATGCACAAGATTGGTTAGAAACCCTAATTGGACAAGATAAAGTGTTGGGAAAGCGAAAATGACCTAAATGTTCATCCAATGATACAAGACACCTATTGGATGCACCAGATTGGTTAAACACCCTAATTGGACAAGATTAAGTGTAGGGAGAACGAAAATGACCTAAATATTCATCTAATGACACAAAAAACCTATTGGATGCACAAGATTGGTTAAAAACCCTAATTGGACAAGATTAAGTGTAGGGAGGACGAAAACAACCTAAATGTTCATCCAATGACACAAAACACTTATTGGATGCACAAGATTGGTTAAAAATCCTAATTGGATAAGAATTAGCCTAGGGTGGACGAAAATGACCTAAGTGTTCATTCAATGACACAAAACACCTATTGGATGCACAAGATTGGTTAAAAACCCTAATTGGACAATAATTAGCCTAGGGAGGACCAAAATGACCTAATTGTTCATCCAATGACAGAAAAAAAACCTATCGGATGCACAAGATTGGTTAGAAACACTAATTGAACAAGATTAAGTGTAGCGAGGACGAAAATGACCTAAATGTTCATCCAAAAACACAAAACACCTATTGGATGCACAAGATTGGTTAAAAACCCTAATTGGACAAGAATTATCATAGAGAGGACGAAAATGACCTAATTGTTCATCAAATGACACAAAAACACCAATTGGATGCACAAGATTGGTTAGAAACCCTAATTGGAAAAGATAAAGTGTAGGGAGGACGAAAATGACCTAAATGTTCATCCAATGACACAAAACACCTATTGGATGCACAAGATTGGTTAAAAACCATAATTGGACAAGATTAAGTTTAGGGAGGACGAAAATGACCTAAATGTTCATCCAATGACACAAAACACCTATTGGATGCACAAGATTGGTTAAAAACCCTAATTAGACAAGATTAAGTTTAGGGAGGACGAAAATGACCTAAATATTCATCCAATGACACAACACACCTATTGAATGAACAAGATTGGTTAAAAACCCTAATTGGACAAGATTAAGTGTAGGGAGGACGAAAATGACCTAAATGTTCATCCAATGACACAAAAACACCTATCGGATGCACAAGATTGTCTAGAAACCCTAATTGAACAAGATTAAGTGTAGGGAGGACGAAAATGACCTAAATGTTCATCCAATGACACAAAACACCTATCGGATGCACAAGATTAGTTAGAAACCCTAATTGAACAAGATTAAGTGTAGGGAGCACGAAAATGACCTAAATGTTCATCCAATGACACAAAACACCTATTGGATGCACAAGATTGGTTAAAAACCCTAATTGGATAAGAATTAGCCTAAGGAGGACGAAAATGACCTAAATGTTCATCCAATGACACAAAACACCTATTGGATGCACAAGATTGGTTAAAAACCCTAATTGGACAAGAATTATCATAGGGAGGACGAAAATGACCTAATTGTTCATCCAATGACACAAAAACACCAATTGGATGCACAAGATTGGTTAGAAACCCTAATTGGACAAGAATTAGCCTAGGGAGGACGAAAATGACCTAATTGTTCATCCAATGACACAAAAACACCTATCGGATGCACAAGATTGTTCAGAAACCCTAATTGAACAAGATTAAGTGTAGGGAGGACGAAAATGACCTAAATGTTCATCCAATGACACAAAACACCTATTGGATGCACAAGATTGCTTCAAAACCCTAATTGGACAAGATTAAGTTTAGGGAGGACGAAAATGACCTAAATGTTCATCCAATGACACAAAACACCTATTGGATGCACAAGATTGGTTAAAAACCCTAATTGGACAAGATTAAGTTTAGGGAGGACGAAAATGACCTAAATATTCATCCAATGACACAACACACCTATTGAATGAACAAGATTGGTTAAAAACCCTAATTGGACAAGATTAAGTGTAGGGAGGACGAAAATGACCTAATTGTTCATCCAATGACACAAAAACACCTGTCGGATGCACAAGATTGGTCAGAAACCCTAATTGAACAAGATTAAGTGTAGGGACGACGAAAATGACCTAAATGTTCATCCAATGACACAAAACACCTATTGGATGCACAAGATTGCTTAAAAACCCTAATTGGACAAGATTAAGTTTAGGGAGGACGAAAATGACCTAAATGTTCATCCAATGACACAAAACACCTATTGGATGTAGAAGATTGGTTAAAAACCCTAATTGGACAAGATTAAGTTTAGGGAGGACGAAAATGACCTAAATATTCATCCAATGACACAACACACCTATTGAATGAACAAGATTGGTTAAAAACCCTAATTGGACAAGATTAAGTGTAGGGAGGACGAAAATGACCTAAATGTTCATCCAATGACACAAAAACACCTATCGGATGCACAAGATTGGTTAGAAACCCTAATTGAACAAGATTAACTGTAGGGACGACGAAAATGACCTAAATGTTCATCCAATGACACAAAACACCTATTGGATGCACAAGATTGCTTAAAAACCCTAATTGGACAAGATTAAGTTTAGGGAGGACGAAAATGACCTAAATGTTCATCCAATGACACAAAACACCTATTGGATGCACAAGATTGGTTAAAAACCCTAATTGGACAAGATTAAGTTTAGGGAGGACGAAAATGACCTAAATATTCATCCAATGACACAACACACCTATTGAATGAACAAGATTGGTTAAAAACCCTAATTGGACAAGATAAAGTGTAGGGAGGACGAAAATGACCTAAATGTTCATCCAATGACACAAAACACCTATTGGATGCACAAGATTGCTTAAAAACCCTAATTGGACAAGATTAAGTTTAGGGAGGACGAAAATGACCTAAATGTTCATCCAATGACACAACACACCTATTGGATGCACAAGATTGGTTAAAAACCCTAATTGGACAAGATTAAGTTTAGGGAGGACGAAAATGACCTAAATATTCATCCAATGACACAACACACCTATTGAATGAACAAGATTGGTTAAAAACCCTAATTGGACAAGATTAAGTGTAGGGAGGACGAAAATGACCTAAATGTTCATCCAACGACACAAAACACCTATTGGATGCACAAGATTGGTTAAAAACCCTAATTGGACAAGAATTAGCCTAGGGAGGACGAAAATGACCTAATTGTTCATCCAATGACACAAAACACCTATTGGATGCACAAGATTGGTTAAAAACCCTAATTGGACAAGAATTATCATAGGGAGGACGAAAATGACCTAATTGTTCATCCAATGACACAAAAACACCAATTGGAAGCACAAGATTGGTTAGAAACCCTAATTGGACAAGATAAAGTGTAGGGAGGACGAAAATGACCTAACTGTTCATCCAATGACACAAAACACCTATTGGATGCACAAGATTGGTTAAAAACCCTAATTGGACAAGATTAAGATTAGGGAGGACGAAAATGACCTAAATGTTCATCCAATGACACAAAACACCTATTGGATGAACAAGATTGGTTAAAAACCCTAATTGGACAAGATTAAGTTTAGGGAGGACGAAAATGACCTAAATATTCATCCAATGACACAACACACCTATTGAATGAACAAGATTGGTTAAAAACCCTAATTGGACAAGATTAAGTGTAGGGAGGACGAAAATGACCTAAATGTTCATCCAATGACACAAAAACACCTATCGGATGCACAAGATTGGTTAGAAACCCTAATTGAAAAAGATAAACTGTAGGGAGGACGAAAATGACCTAAATGTTCATCCAATGACACAAAACACCTATTGGATGCACAAGATTGGTTAAAAACCGTAATTAGATAAGATTAAGTTTAGGGAGGACGAAAATGACCTAAATATTCATCCAATGACACAACACACCTATTGAATGAACAAGATTGGTTAAAAACCCTAATTGGACAAGATTAAGTGTAGGGAGGACGAAAATGACCTAAATGTTCATCCAATGACACAAAAACACCTATCGGATGCACAAGATTGGTTAGAAACCCTAATTGAACAAGATTAAGTGTAGGGAGGACGAAAATGACCTAAATGTTCATCCAATGACACAAAACACCTATTGGATGCACAAGATTGGTTAAAAACCCTAATTGGATAAGAATTAGCCTAAGGAGGACGAAAATGACCTAAATGTTCATCCAATGACACAAAACACCTATTGGATGCACAAGATTGGTTAAAAACCCTAATTGGACAAGAATTATCATAGGGAGGATGAAAATGACCTAATTGTTGATCCAATGACACAAAAACACCAATTGGATGCACAAGATTGGTTAGAAACCCTAATTGGACAAGATAAAGTGTAGGGAGGACGAAAATGACCTAAGTGTTCATCCAATGACACAAAACACCTATTGGATGCACAAGATTGGTTAAAAACCCTAATTGGACAAGAATTAGCCTAGGGAGGACGAAAATGACCTAATTGTTCATCCAATGACACAAAAACACCTATCGGGTGCACAAGATTGGTCAGAAACCCTAATTCGACAAGATTAAGTTTAGGGAGGACGAAAATGACCTAAATATTCATCCAATGACACAACACACCTATTGAATGAACAAGATTGGTTAAAAACCCTAATTGGACAAGATTAAGTGTAGGGAGGACGAAAATGACCTAAATGTTCATCCAATGACACAAAAACACCTATCGGATGCACAAGATTGGTTAAAAACCCTAATTGAACAAGATTAAGTGTAGGGAGGACGAAAATGACCTAAATGTTTATCCAATGACACAAAACACCTATGGGATGCACAAGATTGCTTAAAAACCCTAATTGGACAAGATTAAGTTTAGGGAGGACGAAAATGACCTAAATGTTCATCCAATGACACAAAACACCTATTGGATGCACAAGATTGGTTAAAAACCCTAATTGGACAAGATTAAGTGTAGGGAGGACGAAAATGACCTAAATGTTCATCCAATGACACAAAAACACCTGTCGGATGCACAAGATTGGTTAGAAACCCTAATTGAACAAGATTAAGTGTAGGGAGGACGAAAATGACCTAAATGTTCATCCAATGACACAAAACACCTATTGGATGCACAAGATTGGTTAAAAACCCTAATTGAACAAGATTAAGTGTAGGGAGGACGAAAATGACCTAAATGTTCATCCAATGACACAAAACACTTATTGGATGCACAAGATTGGTTAAAAATCCTAATTGGATAAGAATTAGCCTAGGGAGGACGAAAATGACCTAAGTGTTCATCCAATGACACAAAACACCTATTGGATGCACAAGATTGGTTAAAAACCCTAATTGGACAAGAATTAGCTTAGGGAGGACGAAAATGACCGAATTGTTCATCCAATGACAGAAAAAAAACCTATCGGATGCACAAGTTTGGTTAGAAACCCTAATTGAACAAGATTAAGTTTAGGGAGGACGAAAATGACCTAAATGTTCATCCAATGACACAAAACACCTATTGGATGCACAAGATTGGTTAAAAACCCTAATTGAACAAGATTAAGTGTAGGGAGGACGAAAATGACCTAAATGTTCATCCAATGACACAAAAACACCTATCGGATGCACAAGATTGGTTAAAAACCCTAATTGAACAAGATTAAGTGTAGGGAGGACGAAAATGACCTAAATGTTCATCCAATGACACAAAACACTTATTGGATGCACAAGATTGGTTAAAAATCCTAATTGGATAAGAATTAGCCTAGGAAGGACGAAAATGACCTAAGTGTTCATCCAATGACACAGAACACCTATTGGATGCACAAGATTGGTTAAAAATCCTAATTGGACAAGAATTAGCCTAGGGAGGACGAAAATGACCTAATTGTTCATCCAATGACAGAAAAAAAACCTATCGGATGCACAACTTTGGTTAGAAACCCTAATTGAACAAGATTAAGTTTCGGGAGGACGAAAATGACCTAAATGTTCATCCAATGACACAAAACACCTATTGGATGCACAAGATTGGTTAAAAACCCTAATTGGACAAGAATTATCGTAGAGAGGACGAAAATGACCTAATTGTTCATCCAATGACACAAAAACACCAATTGGATGCACAAGATTGGTTAGAAACCCTAATTGGAAAAGATAAAGTGTAGGGAGGACGAAAATGATCTAAATGTTCATCCAATGACACAAAACACCTATTGGATGCACAAGATTGGTTAAAAACCCTAATTGGACAAGATTAAGTTTAGGGAGGACGATAATGACCTAAATGTTCATCCAATGACACAAAACACCTATTGGATGCACAAGATTGGTTAAAAACCCTAATTGGACAAGATTAAGTGTAGGGAGGACGAAAATGACCTAAATGTTCATCCAATGACACAAAAACACCTATCAGATGCACAAGATTGGTTAAAAACCCTAATTGAACAAGATTAAGCGTAGGGAGGACGAAAATGACCTAAATATTCATCCAATGACACAAAACACCAATTGGATGCACAAGATTGGTTAAAAACCCTAATTGGACAAGAATTAGCCTAGGGAGGACGAAAACCACATAATTGTTCATCCAATGACAGAAAAAAAAAAACCTATCAGATGCACAAGATTGGTTAGAAACCCTAATTGAACAACATTAAGTGTAGGGAGGACGAAAATGACCTAAATGTTCATCCAATCACACAAAACACCTATTGGATGCACAAGATTGGTTAAAAACCCTAATTGGACAAGAATTATCGTAGAGAGGACGAAAATGACCTAATTGTTCATCCAATGACACAAAAACACCAATTGGATGCACAAGATTGGTTAGAAACCCTAATTGGAAAAGATAAAGTGTAGGGAGGACGAAAATGACCTAAATGTTCATCCAATGACACAAAACACCTATTGGATGCACAAGATTGGTTAAAAACCCTAATTGGACAAGAATTAGCCTAGGGAGGACGAAAAAGACCTAAATGTTCATCCAATGACACAAAACACCTATTGGATGCACAAGATTGGTTAAAAACCCTAATTGGACAAGAATTAGCCTAGGGAAGACGAAAATGACCAAAATGTTCATCCAATGACACAAAACACCTATCGGATGCACAAGATTGGTTAGAAACCCTAATTGAACAAGATTAAGTGTAGGGAGGACGAAAATGACCTAAATGTTCATCCAATGACACAAAACACCTATTGGATGCACAAGATTGGTTAAAAACCCTAATTGGACAAGAATTATCATAGAGAGGACGAAAATGACCTAATTGTTCATCCAATGACACAAAAACACCAATTGGATGCACAAGATTGTTCCGAAACCCTAATTGGACCAGATAAAGTGTAGGGAGGACGAAAATGACCTAAGTGTTCATCCAATGACACAAAACACCTATTGGATGCACAAGATTGGTTAAAAACGCTAATTGGACAAGAATTAGCCTAGGGAGGACGAAAATGACCTAATTGTTCATCCAATGACACAAAAACACCTATCGGATGCACAAGATTGGTTAGAAACCCTAATTGAACAAGACTAAGTGTAGGAAGGACGAAAATGACCTAAATGTTCATCCAATGACACAAAACACCTATTGGATGCACAAGATTGGTTAAAAACCCTAATTGGATAAGAATTAGCCTAAGGAGGACGAAAATGACCTAAATGTTCATCCAATGACACAAAACACCTATTGGATGCACAAGATTGGTTAAAAACCCTAATTGGACAAGAATTATCATAGGGAGGACAAAAATGACCTAATTGTATATCCAATGACACAAAAACACCAATTGGAAGCACAAGATTGGTTAGAAACCCTAATTGGACAAGATTAAGTGTAGGGAGGACGAAAATGACCTAAATGTTCATCCAATGACACAAAAACACCAATCGGATGCACAAGATTGGTTAGAAACCCTAATTGAACGAGATTAACTATAGGGAGGACGAAAATGACCTAAATGTTCATCCAATGACACAAAACACCTATTGGATGCACAAGATTGGTTTAAAACCGTAATTGGATAAGATTAAGTTTAGGGAGGACGAAAATGACCTAAATATTCATCCAATGACACAACACACCTATTGAATGAACAAGATTGGTTAAAAACCCTAATTGGACAAGATTAAGTGTAGGGAGGACGAAAATGACCTAAAAGTTCATCCAATGACACAAAACACCTATTGGATGCACAAGATTGGTTAAAAACCCTAATTGGACAAGATTAAGTGTAGGGAGGACGAAAATGACCTAAATGTTCATCCAATGACACAAAAAAACCAATTGGATGCACAAGATTGTTCAGAAACCCTAACTGGATAAGATAAAGTGTAGGGAGGACGAAAATGACCTAAGTGTTCATACAATGACACAAAACACCTATTGGATGCACAAGATTGGTTAAAAACCCTAATTGGATAAGAATTAGCCTAAGGAGGACGAAAATGACCTAAATGTTCATCCAATGACACAAAACACCTATTGGATGCACAAGATTGGTTAAAAACCCTAATTGGACAAGAATTATCGTAGAGAGGACGAAAATGACCTAATTGTTCATCCAATGACACAAAAACACCAATTGGATACACAAGATTGGTTAGAAACCCTAATTGGAAAAGATAAAGTGTAGGGAGGACGAAAATGACCTAAATGTTCATCCAATGACACAAAACACCTATTGGATGCACAAGATTGGTTAAAAACCCTAATTGGACAAGATTAAGTTTAGGGAGGACGAAAATGACCTAAATATTCATCCAATGACACAACACACCTATTGAATGAACAAGATTGGTTAAAAACCCTAATTGGACAAGATTAAGTGTAGGGAGGACGAAAATGACCTAAATGTTCATCCAATGACACAAAAACACCTATCGGAAGCACAAGATTGGTTAGAAACCCTAATTGAACAAGATTATGTGTAGGGAGCACGAAAATGACCTAAATGTTCATCCAATGACACAAAACACCTATTGGATGCACAAGATTGGTTAAAAACCCTAATTGGATAAAAATTAGCCTAAGGAGGAAGAAAATGACCTAAATGTTCATCCAATGACACAAAACACCTATTGGATGCACAAGATTGGTTAAAAACCCTAATTGGATAAGAATTAGCCTAAGGAGGACGAAAATGACCTAAATGTTCATCCAATGACACAAAACACCTATCGGATGCACAAGATTGGTTAAAAACCCTAATTGAACAAGATTAAGTGTAGGGAGGACGAAAATGACCTAAATGTTCATCCAATGACACAAAACACCTATTGGATGCACAAGATTGCTTAAAAACCCTAATTGGACAAGATTAAGTTTAGGGAGGCCAAAATGACCTAAATGTTCATCCAATGACACAAAACACCTATTGGATGCACAAGATTGGTTAAAAACCCTAATTGGACAAGATTAAGTTTAGGGAGGACGAAAATGACCTAAATATTCATCCAATGACACAACACACCTATTGAATGAACAAGATTGGTTAAAAACCCTAATTGGACAAGATTAAGTGTAGGGAGGACGAAAATGACCTAAATGTTCATCCAATGACACAAAAACACCTATCGGATGCACAAGATTGGTTAGAAACCCTAATTGAACAAGATTAAGTGTTGGGAGGACGAAAATGACCTAAATGTTCATCCAATGACACAAAACACCTATTGGATGCACAAGATTGGTTAAAAACCCTAATTGTACAAGATTAAGTGTAGGGAGGACGAAAATGACCTAAATGTTCATCCAATGACACAAAAACACCTATCGGATGCACAAGATTGGTTAGAAACCCTAATTGAACAAGATTAACTGTAGGGAGGACGAAAATGACCTAAATGTTCATCCAATGACACAAAACACCTATTGGATGCACAAGATTGGTTAAAAACCGTAATTGGATAAGATTAAGTTGAGGGAGGACGAAAATGACCTAAATATTCATCCAATGACACAACACACCTATTGAATGAACAAGATTGGTTAAAAACCCTAATTGGACAAGATTAAGTGTAGGGAGGACGAAAATGACCTAAATGTTCATCCAATGACACAAAAACACCTATCGGATGCACAAGATTGGTTAGAAACCCTAATTGTACAAGATTAACTGTAGGGAGGACGAAAATGAGCTAAATGTTCATCCAATAACACAAAACACCTATTGGATGCACAAGATTGGTTAAAAACCCTAATTGCATAAGAATTAGCCTAAGGAGGACGAAAATGACCTAAATGTTCATCCAATGACACAAAACACCTATTGGATGCCCAAGATTGGTTAAAAACCCTAATTGGACAAGAATTATCATAGGGAGGACGAAAATGACCTAATTGTTCATCCAATGACACAAAAACACCAATTGGAAGCACAAGATTGGTTAGAAACCCTAATTGGACAAGATAAAGTGTAGGGAGGACGAAAATGACCTAACTGTTCATCCAATGACACAAAACACCTATTGGATGCACAAGATTGGTTAAAAACCCTAATTGGACAAGATTAACTTTAGGGAGGACGAAAATGACCTAAATATTCATCCAATGACACAACACACCTATTGAATGAACAAGATTGGTTAAAAACCCTAATTGGACAAGATTAAGTGTAGGGAGGACGAAAATGACCTAAATGTTCATCCAATGACACAAAAACACCTATCGGATGCACAAGATTGGTTAGAAACCCTAATTGAAAAAGATTAACTGTAGGGAGGACGGAAATGACCTAAATGTTCATCCAATGACACAAAACACCTATTGGATGCACAAGATTGGTTAAAAACCGTAATTGGATAAGATTAAGTTTAGGGAGGACGAAAATGACCTAAATATTCATCCAATGACACAACACACCTATTGAATGAACAAGATTGGTTAAAAACCTTAATTGGACAAGATTAAGTGTAGGGAGGACGAAAATGACCTAAATGTTCATCCAATGACACAAAAACACCTATCGGATGCACAAGATTGGTTAAAAACCCTAATTGAACAAGATTAAGTGTAGGGAGGACGAAAATGACCTAAATGTTCATCCAATGACACAAAACACTTATTGGATGCACAAGATTGGTTAAAAATCCTAATTGGATAAGAATTAGCCTAGGGAGGACGAAAATGACCTAAGTGTTCATCCAATGACACAAAACACCTATTGGATGCACAAGATTGGTTAAAAACCCTAATTGGACAAGAATTAGCTTAGGGAGGACGAAAATGACCGAATTGTTCATCCAATGACAGAAAAAAAATCTATCGGATGCACAAGTTTGGTTAGAAACCCTAATTGAACAAGATTAAGTTTAGGGAGGACGAAAATGACCTAAATGTTCATCCAATGACACAAAACACCTATTGGATGCACAAGATTGGTTAAAAACCCTAATTGGACAAGAATTATCGTAGAGAGGACGAAAATGACCTAATTGTTCATCCAATGACACAAAAACACCAATTGGATGCACAAGATTGGTTAGAAACCCTAATTGGAAAAGATAAAGTGTAGGGAGGACGAAAATGACCTAAATGTTCATCCAATGACACAAAACACCTATTGGATGCACAAGATTGGTTAAAAACCATAATTGGACAAGATTAAGTTTAGGGAGGACGAAAATGACCTAAATGTTCATCCAATGACACAAAACACCTATTTGATGCACAAGATTGGTTAAAAACCCTAATTGGACAAGATTAAGTGTAGGGAGGACGAAAATGACCTAAATGTTCATCCAATGACACAAAACCACCTATCGGATGCACAAGATTGGTTAAAAACCCTAATTGGACAAGAATTAGCCTAGGGAGGACGAAAATGACCATATTGTTCATTCAATGACACAAAAACACCTATCGGATGCTCAAGATTGGTTAAAAACCCTAACTGGACAAGAATTATCATAGGGAGGACGAAAATGACGTAATTGTTCATCCAATGACACAAAAACACCAATTGGATGCACAAGATTGGGTAGAAACCCTAATTGGACAAGATAAAGTGTAGGGAGGATGAAAAGGACCTAAATGTTCATCCAGTGACACAAGAATACCTGTTGGATGCACAAGATTGGTTAAAAACCCTAATTGGACAAGATTTAGCCTAGGGAGGACGGAAATGACCTAATTGTTCATCCAATGACACAAAAACACCCATTGGATGCACAAGATTGGTTAAAAACCCTAATTGGACAAGATTAAGTGTAGGGAGGACGAAAATGACCTAAATGTTCATCCAATGATACAAAACACCTATTGGATGCACAATATTTGTTAAAAACCCTAATTGGACAATAATTAGCCTAGAGAGGAACCAAAAGACCTAAATGTTCATCCAATGACACAAAAACACCAATTGGATGCACAAGATTGGCTAGAAACCCTAGTTGGACAAGATTAAGTGTAGGGAGGACGAAAATGACCTAAATGTTCATCCAATGACACAAAACACCTATTGCATGCACAAGATTGGTTAAAAACCCTAATTAGATAAGAATTAGCCTAAGGAGGACGAAAATGACCTAAATGTTCATCCAATGACACAAAACACCTATTGGATGCACAAGATTGGTTAAAAACCCTAATTGGACAAGATAAAGTGTAGGGAGAGCGAAAATGACCTAAATGTTCATTCAATGAAACCAGACACCTATTGGATGCACCAGATTGGTTAAACACCCTAATTGGACAAGATTAAGTGTAGGGAGGACGAAAATGACCTAAATATTCATCTAATGACACAAAACACCAATTGGATGCACAAGATTGGTTAAAAACCCTAATTGGATAAGAATTAGCCTAAGGAGGACGAAAATGACCTAAATGTTCATCTAATGACACAAAACACCTATTGGATGCACAAGATTGGTTAAAAACCCTAATTGGACAAGATAAAGTGTAGGGAGAGCGAAAATGACCTAAATGTTCATTCAATGAAACCAGACACCTATTGGATGCACCAGATTGGTTAAACACCCTAATTGGACAAGATTAAGTGTAGGGAGGACGAAAATGACCTAAATATTCATCTAATGACACAAAACACCAATTGGATGCACAAGATTGGTTAAAAACCCTAATTGGATAAGAATTAGCCTAAGGAGGACGAAAATGACCTAAATGTTCATCCAATGACACAAAACACCTATTGGATGCACAAGATTGGTTAAAAACCCTAATTGGACAAGATTAAGTGTAGGGAGGACGAAAATGACCTAATATTGATCCAATGACACAAAACACCTATTGGATGCACAAGATTGGTTAAAAACCCTAATTGGACAAGATTAATTGTGGGAGGACGAAAATGACCTAAATATTCATCAAATGACACAAAACACCTATTGGATGCACAATATTGGTTAAAAACCCTAATTGGACAAGAATTAGCCTAGGGAGGACGAAAATGACCTAATTGTTCATCCAATGACACAAAACACTTATTGGATGCACAAGATTGGTTAAAAACCCTAATTGGACAAGAATAAGCCTAGGGAGGATGAAAATGACCTAAATGTTCATCCAATGACACAAAACACCTATTCGATGCACAAGATTGGTTAAAAACCCAACTTGGACAAGATTAAGTGTAGGGAGGACGAAAATGACCTAAATATTCATCCAATGACACAACACACCTATTGAATGCACAAGATTGGTTAAAAACCCTAAATGGACAAGATTAAGTATAGGGAGGACGAAAATGACCTAAATGTTCATCCAATGACACAAAACACCTATTGGATGCACAAGATTGGTTAAAAACCCTAATTGGACAAGAATTAGCCTTGGGAGGACGAAAATAACCTAAGTGTTCATCCAATGACACAAAACCCCTATTGGATGCACAAGATTTGTTAAAAAACCCTAATTGGACAAGAATTATCCTAGGGAGGACGAAAGTGACCTAATTGTTCATCCAATAACACAAAAACACCAATTGGATGCACAAGATTGGTTAGAAATCCTAATTGGACAAGATAAAGTGCAGGGAGAGCGAAAATGACCTAAATGTTCATCCAATGACACAAAATACCTATTGGATGCACAAGATTGGTTAAAAACCCTAATTGGACAAGATTAAGTGTAGGGAGGACGAAAATGACCTAATATTGATCCAATGACACAAAACACCTATTGGATGCAAAAGATTGGTTAAAAACCCTAATTGGACAAGATTAATTGTAGGGAGGACGAAAATGACCTAAATATTCATCAAATGACACAAAACACCTGTTGGATGCACAATATTGGTTAAAAACACTAATTGGACAAGAATTAGCCTAGGGAGGACGAAAATGACCTAATTGTCCATCCAATGACACAAAACACTTATTGGATGCACAAGATTGGTTAAAAACCCTAATTGGACAAGAATAAGCCTAGGGAGGACGAAAATGACCTAATTGTTCATCCAATGACACAAAAACACCTATCGGAAGCACAAGATTTGTTAGAAACCCTAATTGAACAAGTTTAAGTGTAGGGAGGACGAAAATGACCTAAATGTTCATCCAATGACAGAAAACACCTATTGGATGCACAAGATTGGATAAAAACCCTAATTAGATAAGAATTAGCCTAAGGAGGACGAAAATGACCAAAATGTTCATCCAGGGACACAAAACACCTATTGGATGCACAAGATTGGTTAAAAACGCTAATTGGACAAGAATTATCATAGGGAGGACGAAACTACCCTAATTGTTCATCCAATCACACAAAAACACCAATTGGATGCACAACATTGGTTAGAAACCCTAATTGGACAAGATTAAGTGTAGCGAGGACGAAAATGACCTAAATGTTCATCCAATGACACAAAAACACCAATTGGATGCACAAGATTGGCTAGAAACCCTAGTTGGACAATATAAAGTGTAGGGAGGACGAAAATGACCTAAATTGTCATCCAATGACACAAGACACCTATTGGATGCACAAGATTGGTTAAACACCCTAATTGGACAAGATTAAGTGTAGGGAGGACGAAAATGACCTAAATATTAATCTAATGATACAAAACACCTATTGGATGCACAAGATTGGTTAAAAACCCTAATTGGACAAGATTAAGTGTAGGGAGGATGAAAATGACCTAAATGTTCATCCAATGACAGAAAACACCTATTGGATGCACAAGATTGGTTAAAAACCCTAATTGGACAAGAATTAGCCTTGGGAGGACGAAAATAACCTAAGTGTTCATCCAATGACACAAAACCCCTATTCGATGCACAAGATTTGTTAAAAAACCCTAATTGGACAAGAATTATCCTAGGGAGGACGAAAGTGACCTAATTGTTCATCCAATAACACAAAAACACCAATTGGATGCATAAGATTGGTTAGAAATCCTAATTGGACAAGATAAAGTGCAGGGAGAGCGAAAATGACCTAAATGTTCATCCAATGACACAAAATACCTATTGGATGCACAAGATTGGTTAAAAACCCTAATTGGACAAGATTAAGTGTAGGGAGGACGAAAATGACCTAATATTGATCCAATGACACAAAACACCTATTGGATGCACAAGATTGGTTAAAAACCCTAATTCGACAAGATTAATTGTAGGGAGGACGAAAATGACCTAAATATTCATCAAATGACACAAAACACCTATTGGATGCACAATATTGGTTAAAAACCCTAATTGGTCAAGAATTAGCCTAGGGAGGACGAAAATGACCTAATTGTTCATCCAATGACACAAAACACTTAATGGATGCACAAGATTGGTTAAAAACCCTAATTGGACAAGAATTAGCCTAGGGAGGACGAAAATGACCTAATTGTTTATCCAATGACACAAAAACACCTATCGGATGCACAAGATTGGTTAGAAACCCTAATTGAACAAGATTAAGCGTAGGGAGGACGAAAATGACCTAAATGTTCATCCAATGACAGAAAACACCTATTGGATGCACAACATTGGATAAAAACCCTAAGTAGATAAGAATTAGCCTAAGGAGGACGAAAATGACCTAAATGTTCATCCAAGGACACAAAACACCTATTGGATGCACAAGATTGGTTAAAAACGCTAATTGGACAAGAATTATCATAGGGAGGACGAAAATGACCTAAAT
>JBBPBS010000933.1:133396-151999 GCA_037974835.1 Cicer judaicum
GATTGGTTAGAAACCCTAATTAGACAAGATAAAGTGTAGGGAGGACGAAAATGACCTAAGTGTTCATCCAATGACACAAAACACCTATTGGATACACAAGATTGGTTAAAAACCCTAGTTGGACAAGAATTAGCCTAGGGAGGACGAAAAAGACCTAATTGTTCATCCAATGACACAAACACACCTATTGGATGCACAAGATGGGTTAGAAACCCTAATTGGACAAGATAAAGGGTAGGGAGGACGAAAATGACCTAAATATTCATCCAATGACACAACACACCTATTGAATGCACAAGATTGGTTAAAAACCCTAAATGGACAAGATTAAGTATACGGAGGACGAAAATGACCTAAATGTTCATCCAATGACACAAAACACTTATTGGATGCACAAGATTGGTTAAAAACCCTAATTGGACAAGAATTAGCCTAGGGAGGATGAACATGACCTAAATGTTCATCCAATGACACAAAACACCTATTGGATGCACAAGATTGGTTAAAAACCCAACTTGGACAAGATTAAGTGTAGGGAGGACGAAAATGACCTAAATATTTATCCAATGACACAACACACCTATTGAACGCACAAGATTGGTTAAAAACCCTAAATGGACAAGATTAAGTATAGGGAGGACGAAAATGACCTAAATGTTCATCCAATGACACAAAACACCTATTGGATGCACAAGATTGGTTAAAAACCCTAATTGGACAAAAATTAGCCTTGGGAGGACGAAAATAACCTAAGTGTTCATCCAATGACACAAAACCCCTATTGGATGCACAAGATTTGTTAAAAAACCCTAATTGGACAAGAATTATCCTAGGGAGGACGAAAGTGACCTAATTGTTCATCCAATAACACAAAAACACCAATTGGATGCACAAGATTGGTTAGAAATCCTAATTGGACAAGATAAAGTGTAGGGAGAGAGAAAATGACCTAAATGTTCATCCAATGACACAAAATACCTATTGGATGCACAAGATTGGTTAAAAACCCTAATTGGACAAGATTAAGTGTAGGGAGGACGAAAATGACCTAATATTGATCCAATGACACAAAACACCTATTGGATGCACAAAATTGGTTAAAAACCCTAATTGGACAAGATTAATTGTAGGGAGGACGAAAATGACCTAAATATTGATCAAATGACACAAAACACCTATTGGATGCACAATATTGGGTAAAAACCCTAATTGGACAAGAATTAGCCTAGGGAGGACGAAAATGACCTAATTGTTCATCCAATGACACAAACACACCTATTGGATGCACAAGATTGGTTAAAAACCCTAATTGCACAAGATAAAGTTTAGGGAGGACGAAAATGACCGAAATGTTCATCCAATGACAAAAATACAACTATTGGATGCACAAGATTGGTTAGAAACCCTAATTGGACAAGCATAAATCTAGGGAGGGTAAAAATGACCTAAATGTTCATCCAATGAAACAAAAACACCTATTGGATGCACAAGATTTGTTAAAAACCCTATTTGGACAAGATTAAGTGTAGGGAGGACGAAAATGAGATAAATGTTCATCCAATGACACAAAACACCTATTCGATGCACAAGATTGGTTAAAAACCCTATTTGGACAAGATTAAGTGTACGGAGGACGAAAATGACCTAAAAGTTCAGCCAATGACACAAAACACCTATTGGATGGACAAGATTGGTTAAATACCCTAATTGGACATGAATTGGCCTAAGGAAGACGAAAATGACCTAATTGTTCATCCAATGACACAAAAACACCTATTGGATGCACAAGATTGGTTAGAAACCCTAATTGGACAATATTAAGTTTAGGGAGGACGAAATTGACCTAAATGTTCATCCAATGACACAAACACAACTATTGGATGCACAAGATTGGTTAGAAACCCTAATTGGACAAGCATTAACCTAGGGAGGATGAAAATGACCTAAATGTTCATCCAATGACACAAGAACACCTGTTGGATGCACAAGATTAGTTAAAATCCCTAATTGGACAAGATTTAGCCTAGGGAGGACGGAAATGACCTAATTGTTCATCCAATGACACAAAAACACCCATTGGATGCAAAACATTGGTTAAAAACCTTAATTGAACAAGATTAAGTTTAGGGAGGACGAAAATGACCTAAATGTTCATCCAATGACAAAAATACCACTATTGGATGCACAAGATTGGTTAGAAACCCTAATTAGACAAGATAAAGTGTAGGGAGGACGAAAATGACCTAAGTGTTCATCCAATGACACAAAACACCTATTGGATACACAAGATTGGTTAAAAACCCTAGTTGGACAAGAATTAGCCTAGGGAGGACGAAAAAGACCTAATTGTTCATCCAATGACACAAACACACCTATTGGATGCACAAGATGGGTTAGAAACCCTAATTGGACAAGATAAAGGGTAGGGAGGACGAAAATGACCTAAATATTCATCCAATGACACAACACACCTATTGAATGCACAAGATTGGTTAAAAACCCTAAATGGACAAGATTAAGTATACGGAGGACGAAAATGACCTAAATGTTCATCCAATGACACAAAACACTTATTGGATGCACAAGATTGGTTAAAAACCCTAATTGGACAAGAATTAGCCTAGGGAGGATGAACATGACCTAAATGTTCATCCAATGACACAAAACACCTATTGGATGCACAAGATTGGTTAAAAACCCAACTTGGACAAGATTAAGTGTAGGGAGGACGAAAATGACCTAAATATTTATCCAATGACACAACACACCTATTGAATGCACAAGATTGGTTAAAAACCCTAAATGGACAAGATTAAGTATAGGGAGGACGAAAATGACCTAAATGTTCATCCAATGACACAAAACACCTATTGGATGCACAAGATTGGTTAAAAACCCTAATTGGACAAAAATTAGCCTTGGGAGGACGAAAATAACCTAAGTGTTCATCCAATGACACAAAACCCCTATTGGATGCACAAGATTTGTTAAAAAACCCTAATTGGACAAGAATTATCCTAGGGAGGACGAAAGTGACCTAATTGTTCATCCAATAACACAAAAACACCAATTGGATGCACAAGATTGGTTAGAAATCCTAATTGGACAAGATAAAGTGTAGGGAGAGAGAAAATGACCTAAATGTTCATCCAATGACACAAAATACCTATTGGATGCACAAGATTGGTTAAAAACCCTAATTGGACAAGATTAAGTGTAGGGAGGACGAAAATGACCTAATATTGATCCAATGACACAAAACACCTATTGGATGCACAAGATTGGTTAAAAACCCTAATTGGACAAGATTAATTGTAGGGAGGATGAAAATGACCTAAATATTGATCAAATGACACAAAACACCTATTGGATGCACAATATTGGGTAAAAACCCTAATTGGACAAGAATTAGCCTAGGGAGGACGAAAATGACCTAATTGTTCATCCAATGACACAAACACACCTATTGGATGCACAAGATTGGTTAAAAACCCTAATTGCACAAGATAAAGTTTAGGGAGGACGAAAATGACCGAAATGTTCATCCAATGACAAAAATACAACTATTGGATGCACAAGATTGGTTAGAAACCCTAATTGGACAAGCATAAATCTAGGGAGGGTAAAAATGACCTAAATGTTCATCCAATGAAACAAAAACACCTATTGGATGCACAAGATTTGTTAAAAACCCTATTTGGACAAGATTAAGTGTAGGGAGGACGAAAATGAGATAAATGTTCATCCAATGACACAAAACACCTATTCGATGCACAAGATTGGTTAAAAACCCTATTTGGACAAGATTAAGTGTACGGAGGACGAAAATGACCTAAATGTTCAGCCAATGACACAAAACACCTATTGGATGGACAAGATTGGTTAAATACCCTAATTGGACATGAATTGGCCTAAGGAAGACGAAAATGACCTAATTGTTCATCCAATGACACAAAAACACCTATTGGATGCACAAGATTGGTTAGAAACCCTAATTGGACAATATTAAGTTTAGGGAGGACGAAATTGACCTAAATGTTCATCCAATGACACAAACACAACTATTGGATGCACAAGATTGGTTAGAAACCCTAATTGGACAAGCATTAACCTAGGGAGGATGAAAATGACCTAAATGTTCATCCAATGACACAAGAACACCTGTTGGATGCACAAGATTAGTTAAAATCCCTAATTGGACAAGATTTAGCCTAGGGAGGACGGAAATGACCTAATTGTTCATCCAATGACACAAAAACACCCATTGGATGCAAAACATTGGTTAAAAACCTTAATTGAACAAGATTAAGTTTAGGGAGGACGAAAATGACCTAAATGTTCATCCAATGACAAAAATACCACTATTGGATGCACAAGATTGGTTAGAAACCCTAATTAGACAAGATAAAGTGTAGGGAGGACGAAAATGACCTAAGTGTTCATCCAATGACACAAAACACCTATTGGATACACAAGATTGGTTAAAAACCCTAGTTGGACAAGAATTAGCCTAGGGAGGACGAAAAAGACCTAATTGTTCATCCAATGACACAAACACACCTATTGGATGCACAAGATGGGTTAGAAACCCTAATTGGACAAGATAAAGGGTAGGGAGGACGAAAATGACCTAAATATTCATCCAATGACACAACACACCTATTGAATGCACAAGATTGGTTAAAAACCCTAAATGGACAAGATTAAGTATACGGAGGACGAAAATGACCTAAATGTTCATCCAATGACACAAAACACTTATTGGATGCACAAGATTGGTTAAAAACCCTAATTGGACAAGAATTAGCCTAGGGAGGATGAACATGACCTAAATGTTCATCCAATGACACAAAACACCTATTGGATGCACAAGATTGGTTAAAAACCCAACTTGGACAAGATTAAGTGTAGGGAGGACGAAAATGACCTAAATATTTATCCAATGACACAACACACCTATTGAATGCACAAGATTGGTTAAAAACCCTAAATGGACAAGATTAAGTATAGGGAGGACGAAAATGACCTAAATGTTCATCCAATGACACAAAACACCTATTGGATGCACAAGATTGGTTAAAAACCCTAATTGGACAAAAATTAGCCTTGGGAGGACGAAAATAACCTAAGTGTTCATCCAATGACACAAAACCCCTATTGGATGCACAAGATTTGTTAAAAAACCCTAATTGGACAAGAATTATCCTAGGGAGGACGAAAGTGACCTAATTGTTCATCCAATAACACAAAAACACCAATTGGATGCACAAGATTGGTTAGAAATCCTAATTGGACAAGATAAAGTGTAGGGAGAGAGAAAATGACCTAAATGTTCATCCAATGACACAAAATACCTATTGGATGCACAAGATTGGTTAAAAACCCTAATTGGACAAGATTAAGTGTAGGGAGGACGAAAATGACCTAATATTGATCCAATGACACAAAACACCTATTGGATGCACAAGATTGGTTAAAAACCCTAATTGGACAAGATTAATTGTAGGGAGGATGAAAATGACCTAAATATTGAT
This sequence comes from Cicer judaicum, assembly GCA_037974835.1. Lineage (NCBI taxonomy): Eukaryota > Viridiplantae > Streptophyta > Magnoliopsida > Fabales > Fabaceae > Cicer > Cicer judaicum. The sequence continues at coordinate 138,931 of JBBPBS010000933.1, forward strand.
CAAATGACACAAAACACCTATTGGATGCACAATATTGGGTAAAAACCCTAATTGGACAAGAATTAGCCTAGGGAGGACGAAAATGACCTAATTGTTCATCCAATGACACAAACACACCTATTGGATGCACAAGATTGGTTAAAAACCCTAATTGCACAAGATAAAGTTTAGGGAGGACGAAAATGACCGAAATGTTCATCCAATGACAAAAATACAACTATTGGATGCACAAGATTGGTTAGAAACCCTAATTGGACAAGCATAAATCTAGGGAGGGTAAAAATGACCTAAATGTTCATCCAATGAAACAAAAACACCTATTGGATGCACAAGATTTGTTAAAAACCCTATTTGGACAAGATTAAGTGTAGGGAGGACGAAAATGAGATAAATGTTCATCCAATGACACAAAACACCTATTCGATGCACAAGATTGGTTAAAAACCCTATTTGGACAAGATTAAGTGTACGGAGGACGAAAATGACCTAAAAGTTCAGCCAATGACACAAAACACCTATTGGATGGACAAGATTGGTTAAATACCCTAATTGGACATGAATTGGCCTAAGGAAGACGAAAATGACCTAATTGTTCATCCAATGACACAAAAACACCTATTGGATGCACAAGATTGGTTAGAAACCCTAATTGGACAATATTAAGTTTAGGGAGGACGAAATTGACCTAAATGTTCATCCAATGACACAAACACAACTATTGGATGCACAAGATTGGTTAGAAACCCTAATTGGACAAGCATTAACCTAGGGAGGATGAAAATGACCTAAATGTTCATCCAATGACACAAGAACACCTGTTGGATGCACAAGATTAGTTAAAATCCCTAATTGGACAAGATTTAGCCTAGGGAGGACGGAAATGACCTAATTGTTCATCCAATGACACAAAAACACCCATTGGATGCAAAACATTGGTTAAAAACCCTAATTGAACAAGATTAAGTTTAGGGAGGACGAAAATGACCTAAATGTTCATCCAATGACAAAAATACCACTATTGGATGCACAAGATTGGTTAGAAACCCTAATTGGACAAGCATAAACCTAGGGTGGGTAAAAAATGACCTAAATGTTCATCCAATGACACAGACACAACTATTGGATGCACAAGATTGGTTAGAAACCCTAATTGGACAAGCATTAGCCTAGGGAGGATGAAAATGACCTAAATGTTCATCCAATGACACAAGAACACCTATTGGATGCACAAGATTGGTTAGAAACCCTAATTGGACAAGATTAAGTGTAAGGAAGACGAAAATGACTTATATGTTCATCCAATGACACAAAACACCTATTGGATGCACAAGATTGGTTTTAAACCCTAATTGGATAAGAATTAGCCTAGGGAGGACGAAAATGACTTAAGTGTTCAACCAATGACACAAAAACACTTATTCGATGCACAAGATTGGTTAGAAACCCTAATTGGATAAGATTTAGCTTAGGGAGGAAGAAAATGACCTAATTGTTCATCTAATGACACAAAAACACCTATCAGATACACAAGATTGGTTAGAAACCCTAATTGGACAAGATTAAGTGTAGGGAGGACGAAAATGACCTAAATGTTCATCCAATGACACAAAACACCTATTGGATGCACAAGATTGGTTAAAAACCCTAATTGGATAAGAATTAGCCTAGGGAGGACGAAATTGACCTAAATGATCATCCAATGACACAAAACACCTACTGGATGCACAAGATTTAGCCTAGGGAGGACGGAAATGACCTAATTGTTCATCCAATGACACAAAAACACCCACTGGATGCACAAGATTGGTTAAAAACCCTAATTGGACAAGATTTAGCCTAGGGAGGACGCAAATGACCTAATTGTTCGCCGATGCACAAGATTGGTTAAAAACCCTAATTGGACAAGATTATGTGTAGGGAGGACGAAAGCACCTATTGGATGCACAAGATTGGTTAAAAACCCAAATTGGACAAGATTAAGTGTAGGGGGGACGAAAATGACCTAAATGTTCATCCAATGACACAAAACACCTATTGGATACACAAGATTGGTTAAAAACCCTAATTGGACAAGAATTAGCCTAGGGAGGACGAAAATGACCTAAGTGTTCATCCAATAACACAAAAACACCTATCGGATGCACAAGATTGGTTAGAAACCCTAATTGGACAAGCATTAGCCTAGGGAGGATGAAAATGACCTAAATGTTCATCCAATGACACAAGAACACCTGTTGGATGCACAAGATTAGTTAAAAACCCTAATTGGACAAGATTTAGCCTAGGGAGGACGGAAATGACCTAATTGTTCATCCAATGACACAAAAACACCCATTGGATGCACAAGATTGGTTAAAAACCCTAATTGGACAAGATTAAGTGTAGGGAGGACGAAAATGACCTAAATGTTCATCCAATGACACAAAACACCTATTGGATGCACAAGATTGGTTAAAAACCCTAATTGGACAAGAATTAGCCTAGGGAGGACGAAAATGACCTAATTGTTCATCCAATGACACAGAAACACCTATCGGATGCACAAGATTGGGTAGAAACCCTAATTGGACAAGATTAAATGTGGGGAGGACGAAAATGACCTCAATGTTCGTCCAATGACACAAAACACTTATTGGATGCACAAGATTGGTTAAAAACCCTAATTGGACAAGAATTAGCCTAGGGAGGACGAAAATGACCTAATTGTTCATCCAACGACACAAAAACACCTATCGGATGCACAAGATTCGTTTGAAACCCTAATTGGACAAGATCTTAAGTGTAGGGAGGACGAAAATGAGCTAAATGTTCATCCAATGACACAAAACACCCATTGGATGCATAAGATTGGTTAAAAACCCTAATTGGATAAGAATTAGCCTAGGGAGGACGATAATGACTTAAACGTTCATCCCATGACACAAAACACCTATTGGATGCACAAGATTGGTTTTAAACCCTAATTGGATAAGAATTAGCCTAGGGAGGACGAAAATGACTTAAGTGTTCAACCAATGACACAAAAACACTTATTGGATGCACAAGATTGGTTAAAAACCCTAATTGGATAAGATTTAGCTTAGGGAGGAAGAAAATGACCTAATTGTTCATCTAATGACACAAAAACACCTATCAGACACACAAGATTGGTTAGAAACCCTAATTGGACAAGATTAAGTGTAGGGAGGACGAAAATGACCTAAATGTTCATCTAATGACACAAAACACCTATTGGATGCACAAGATTGGTTAAAAACCCTAATTGGACAAGAATTAGCCTAGGGAGGACAAAAATGACCTAAATGTTCATCCAAGGACACAAAACCCCTATTGGATGCACAAGATTGGTTAGAAACCCTAATTCGACAATATTAAGTTTAGGGACGACGAAAGTGACCTAAATGTTCATCCAATGACACAAACACAACTATTGGATGCACAAGATTGGTTAGAAACCCTAATTGGACAAGAATTAGCCTAGGGAGGACAAAAATGACCTAAATGTTCATCCATGGACACAAAACACCTATTGGATGCACAAGATTGGTTAAAAACCCTAATTGGACAAGATTTAGCCTAGGGAGGACGGAAATGACCTAAATATTCATCCAATGACACAAAACACGTATTGGACGCACAAGATTGGTTAAAAACCCAAATTGGACAAGAATTAGCCTAGGGAGGACGAAAATGACCTAAGTGTTCATCCAATGACACAAAACACCTATTGGATGCACAAGATTGGTTAAAAACCCTAATTGGATAAGAACTAGCCTAGGGAGGACGATAATGACCTAAACGTTCATCCAATGACACAAAACACCTATTGGATGCACAAGATTGGTTTTAAACCCTAATTGGATAAGATTTAGCTTAGGGAGGAAGAAAATGACCTAATTGTTCATCTAATGACACAAAAACACCTATCAGATACACAAGATTGGTTAGAAACCCTAATTGGACAAGATTAAGTGTAGGGAGGACGAAAATGACCTAAATGTTCATCCAATGACACAAAACACCTATTGGATGCACAAGATTGGTTAAAAACCCTAATTGGACAAGAATTAGCCTAGGGAGGACAAAAATGACCTAAATGTTCATCCAAGGACACAAAACCCCTATTGGATGCACAAGTTTGGTTAGAAACCCTAATTCGACAATATTAAGTTTAGGGACGACGAAAGTGACCTAAATGTTCATCCAATGACACAAACACAACTATTGGATGCACAAGATTGGTTAAAAACCCTAATTGGACAAGATTAAGTGTAGGGAGGACGAAAATGTCCTAAATGTTCATCCAATGACACAAAACACCTATTGGATGCACAAGATTGGTTAAAAACCCTAATTGGACAAGATTTAGCTTAGGGTGGAAGAAAATGACCTAATTGTTCATCCAATGACACAAAAACACCCATTGGATGCACAAGATTAGTTAAAAACCCTAATTGGACAAGATTAAGTGTAGGGAGGACGAAAATGACCTAAATATTCATCCAATGACACAAACACAACTATTGGATGCACAAGATTGGTTAGAAACCCTAATTGGACAAGCTTTAGCCTAGGGAGGATGAAAAGGACCTAAATGTTCATCCGATGACACAAGAACACTGTTGGATGCACAAGATTGGTTAAAAACCCTAATTGGACAAGATTTAGCCTAGGGACGACGGAAATGACCTAATTGTTCATCCAATGACTAAAAAACACCCACTGGATGCACAAGATTGGTTAAAAACCCTAATTGGACAAGATTAAGTGTAGGGAGGATGAAAACACCTATTGGATGCACAAGATTGGTTAAAAACCCAAATTGGACAAGATTAAGTGTATGGGACGAAAATGACCTAAATGTTCATCCAATGACACAAAACACCTATTGGATACACAAGATTGGTTAAAAACCCTAATTGGACAAGAATTAGCCTAGGGAGGACGAAAATGACCTAAGTGTTCATCCAATGACACAAAAACACCTATCGGATGCACAAGATTGGTTAGAAACCCTAATTGGACAATATTAAGTTTAGGGAGGACGAAAGTGACCTAAATGTTCATCCAATGACACAAAACACCTATTGGATGCACAAGATTGGTTAAAAACCCTAATTGGACAAGAATTAGCCTAGGGAGGACGAAAATGACCTAAGTGTTCATCCAATGACACAAAACACCTATTGGATGTATAAGATTGGTTAAAAACCCTAATTGGACAAGAATTAGCCTAGGGAGGACGAAAATGACCTAAATGTTCATCCAACGACACAAAAACACCTACCGGATGCACAAGATTCGTTAGAAATCCTAATTGGAGATGATTAAGTGTAGGGAGGACGAAAATGACCTAAATGTTCATCGAATGACACAAAACACCTATTGGATGCACAAGATTGGTTAAAAACCCTAATTGGATAAGAATTAGCCTAGGGAGGACGATAATGACCTAAACGTTCATCCAATGACACAAAACACCTATTGGATGTACAAGATTGGTTTTAAACCCTAATTGGATAAGATTTAGCTTAGGGAGGAAGAAAATAACCTAATTGTTCATCTAATGACACAAAAACACCTACCAGATACACAAGATTGGTTAGAAACCCTAATTGGACAAGATTAAGTGTAGGGAGGACGAAAATGAGCTAAATGTTCATCCAATGACACAAAACACCTATTGGATGCACAAGATTGGTTAAAAACCCTAATTGGATAAGAATTAGCCTAGGGAGGATAAAATTGACCTAAATGTTCATCCAAGGACACAAAACACCTATTGGATCCACAAGATTGGTTAAAAACCCAAATTGGACAAGATTAAGTGTAGGGGGGACGAAAATGACCTAAATGTTCATCCAATGACACAAAACACCTATTGGATGCACAAGATTGGTTAAAAACCCTAACTGGACAAGATTAAGTGTAGGGAGGACGTAAATGTCCTAAATGTTCATCCAATGACACAAAACACCTATTGGATGCACAAGATTGGTTAAAAACCCTAATTGGACAAGATTTAGCTTAGGGTGGAAGAAAATGACCTAATTGTTCATCCAATGACACAAAAACACCCATTGGATGCACAAGATTAGTTAAAAACCCTAATTGGACAAGATTAAGTGTAGGGAGGACGAAAATGACCTAAATATTCATCCAATGACACAAACACAACTATTGGATGCACAAGATTGGTTAGAAACCCTAATTGGACAAGCTTTAGCCTAGGGAGGATGAAAAGGACCTAAATGTTCATCCAATAACACAAAAACACCCACTGGATGCACAAGATTGGTTAAAAACCCTAATTGGACAAGATTAAGTGTGGGGAGGACGAAAACACCTATTAGATGCACAAGATTGGTTAAAAACCCAAATTGGACAAGATTAAGTGTAGGGGGGACGAAAATGACCTAAATGTTCATCCAATGACACAAAACACCTATTGGATGCACAAGATTGGTTAAAAACCCTAATTGGACAAGAATTAGCCTAGGGAGGACGAAAATGACCTAAGTGTTCATCCAATGACACAAAAACACCTATCGGATGCACAAGATTGGTTAGAAACCCTAATTGGACAATATTAAGTTTAGGGAGGACGAAAGTGACCTAAATGTTCATCCAATGACACAAACACAACTATCGGATGCACAAGATTGGTTAGAAACCCTAATTGGACAAGATTAAGTATAGGGGGGACGAAAATGACCTAAATGTTCATCCAATGACACAAAACACCTATTGGATACACAAGATTGGTTAAAAACCCTAATTGGACAAGAATTAGCCTAGGGAGGACGGAAATGACCTAAATATTCATCCAATGATACAAAACACGTATTGGACGCACAAGATTGGTTAAAAACCCAAATTGGACAAGATTAAGTGTAGGGAGGACGAAAATGACCTAAATGTTCATCCAATGACACAAAACACCTATTGGATGCACAAGATCGATTAAAAACCCTAATTGGATAAGAATTAGCCTAGGGAGGACGAAAATGACCTAAATGTTCATCCAATGACACAAACACAACTATTGGATGCACAAGATTGGTTAGAAACCCTAATTGGACAAGAATTAGCCTAGGGAGGATGAAAATGACCTAATTGTTCATCCAACGACACAAAAACACCTATCGGATGCACAAGATTTGTTAGAAACCCTAATTGGACAAGAATTAGCCTAGGGAGGACGAAAATGACCTAAATGTTCATCCAATGACACAAAACACCTATTGGATGCACAAGATTGGTTAAAAACCTTAATTGGATAAGAATTAGCCTAGGGAGGATGAAATTGACCTAAATGTTCATCCAATGACACAAAACACCTATTGGATGCACAAGATTTGTTAAAAACCCTAATTGGACAAGATTTAGCCTAGGGAGGACAAAAATGACCTAAATGTTCATCCAAGGACACAAAACACCTATTGGATGCACAAGATTGGTTAAAAACCCTAATTGGACAAGATTTAGCCTAGGGAGGACAGAAATGACCTAAATATTCATCCAATGACACAAAACACGTATTGGACGCACAAGATTGGTTAAAAACCCAAATTGGACAAGATTAAGTGTAGGGAGGACGAAAATGACCTAAATGTTCATCCAATGACACAAAACACCTATTGGATGCACAAGATTGGTTAAAAACCCTAATTGGACAAGAATTAGCCTAGGGAGGACGAAAATGACCTAAGTGTTCATCCAATGACACAAAACACCTATTGGATGTATAAGATTGGTTAAAAACCATAATTGGACAAGAATTAGCCTAGGGAGGACGAAAATGACCTAATTGTTCATCCAACGACACAAAAACACCTATCGGATGCACAAGATTCGTTAGAAACCCTAATTGGACAAGATTAAGTGTAGGGAGGACGAAAATGACCTAAATGTTCATCCAATGACACAAAACACCTATTGGATGCACAAGATTGGTTAAAAACCCTAATTGGATAAGAATTAGCCTAGGGAGGACGATAATGACCTAAACGTTCATCCAATGACACAAAACACCTATTGGATGCACAAGATTGGTTTTAAACCCTAATTGGATAAGATTTAGCTTAGGGAGGAAGAAAATGACCTAATTGTTCATCTAATGACACAAAAACACCCATTGGATGCACAAGATTAGTTAAAAACCCTAATTCGACAAGATTAAGTGTAGCGAGAACGAAAACGACCTAAATGTTCATCCAATTACACAAAACACCTATTGGATGCACAACATTGGTTAAAAACCCTAATTGGACAAGATTAAGTGTAGGTAGGACGAAAATGACGTAAATGTTCATCCAATGACAAAATCCTATTGGATGCACAAGATTGGTTAAAAACCCAAATTGGACAAGATTAAGTGTAGGGGGCACGAAAATGACCTAAATGTTCATCCAATGACACAAAACACCTATTGGATGCACAAGAATGGTTAAAAACCCTAACTAGACAAGATTAAGTGTAGGGAGGACGAAAATGTCCTAAATGTTCATCCAATGACACAAAACACCTATTGGATGCACAAGATTGGTTAAAAACCCTAATTGGACAAGATTTAGCTTAGGGTGGAAGAAAATGACCTAATTGTTGATCCAATGACACAAAAACACCCATTGGATGCACAAGATTAGTTAAAAACCCTAATTGGACAAGGTTAAGTGTAGGGAGGACGAAAATGACCTAAATATTCATCCAATGACACAAACACAACTATCGGATGCACAAGATTGGTTAGAAACCCTAATTGGACAAGCTTTAGCCTAGGGAGGATGAAAAGGACCTAAATGTATATCCAATGACACAAGAACACCTGTTGGATGCACAAGATTGGTTAAAAACCCTAATTGGACAAGATTTAGCCTAGGGAGGACGGAAATGACCTAATTGTTCATCCAATGACACAACAACACCCACTGGATGCACAAGATTGGTTAAAAACCCTAATTGGACAAGATTAAGTGTAGGGAGGACGAAAACACCTATTGGATGCACAAGATTGGTTAAAAACCTAAATTGGACAAGATTAAGTGTAGGGGGGACGAAAATGACCTAAATGTTCATCCAATGACACAAAACACCTATTGGATGCACAATATTGGTTAGAAACCCTAATTGGACAAGCATTAGCCTAGGGAGGATGAAAATGACCTAAATGTTCATCCAATGACACAAGAACACCTGTTGGATGCACAAGATTGGTTAAAAACCCTAATTGGACAAGAATTAGCCTAGGGAGGACGGAAATGACCTAATTGTTCATCCAATGACCCAAAAACACCCATTGGATGCACAAGATTGGTTAAAAACCCTAATTGGACAAGATTAAGTGTAGGGAGGACGAAAATGACCTAAATGTTCATCCAATGACACAAAACACCTATTGGATGCACAAGATTGGTTAAAAACCCTAATTGGACAAGAATTAGCCCAGGGAGGACGAAAATAACCTAATAGTTCATCCAATGACACAAAAACACCTATTTGATGCACAAGATTGGTTAGAAACCCTAATTGGACAAGATTAAGTTTAGGGAGGACGAAAATGACCTAATTGTTCATCCAATGACACAAAAACACCTATTTGATGCACAAGATTGGTTCGAAATCCTAATTGGACAAGATTAAGCCTAGGGAGGACGAAAAGGACCTAAATGTTCATCAAATGACACAAAAACACATATTGGATGCACAAGATTGGTTAAAAACCCTAATTGGACAAGATTAAGTGTAGGGAGGACGAAAATGACCTAAATGTTCATCCAATGACACAAAACACCTATTGGATGCACAAGATTGGTTAAAAACCCTAATTGGACAAGAATTAGCCTAGGGAGGACGAAAATGACCTAAATTTTCATCCAATGACACAAAACACCTATTGGATGCACAAGATTGGTTAAAAACCCTAATTGGACAAGAATTAGCCTAGGGAGGACGAAAATGACCTAATTGTTCATCCAATGACACAAAAAAACCTATTGGATGCACATGATTGGTTAAAAACCCTAATTGGACAAGATTAAGTGTAGGGAGGACGAAAATGACCTAAATGTTCATCCAATGACACAAAACACCTATTGGATGCACAAGATTGGTTAAAAACCCTAATTGGACAAGAATTAGCCTAGGGAGGACGAAAATGACCTAAATGTTCATCCAATGACACAAAAACACCTATTGGATGCACAAGATTGGTGAAAAACCCTAATTGGACAAGATTAAGTTTAGGGAGGACGCAAATGACCTAAAATGTTCATCCAATGACACAAAACACCTATTGGATGCACAAGATTGGTTAAAAACCCTAATTGGACAAGAATTAGCCTAGGGACGACGAAAATGACCTAATTGTTCATCCAATGACACAAAAAAACCTATTGGATGCACATGATCGGTTAGAAACCCTAATTGGACAAGATTAAGTGTAGGGAGGACGAAAATGACCTAAATGTTCATCCAATGACACAAAACACCTATTGGATGCACAAGATTGGTTAAAAACCCTAATTGGACAAGAATTAGCCTAGGGAGGACGAAAATGACCTAAATGTTCATCCAATGACACAAAAACACCTATTGGATGCACAAGATTGGTGAAAAACCCTAATTGGACAAGAATAAGCCTAGGGAGAACGAAAATGACCTAAATTTTCATCCATTGACACAAAACACCTATTGGATGCACAACATTGGTTAAAAACCCTAATTGGACAAGAATTAGCCTAGGGAGGACGAAAATGACCTAATTATTCATCCAATGATACAAAAACACCTATTGGATGCATAATATTGGTTAGAAACCCTAATTGGACAAGATTAAGTTTAGGGAGGACGCAAATGATCTAAAATGTTCATCCAATGACACAAAACACCTATTGGATGCACAAGATTGGTTAAAAACCCTAATTGGACAAGAATTAGCCTAGGGACGACGAAAATGACCTAATTGTTCATCCAATGACACAAAAAAACCTATTGGATGCACATGATTGGTTAGAAACCCTAATTGGACAAGATTAAGTGTAGGGAGGACGAAAATGACCTAAATGTTCATCCAATGACACAAAACACCTATTGGATGCACAAGATTGCTTAAAAACCCTAATTGGACAAGAATTAGCCTAGGGAGGACGAAAATGACGTAATTGTTCATCCAATGACACAAAAAAACCTATTGGATGCACATGATTGGTTAGAAACCCTAATTGGACAAGATTAAGTTTAGGGAGGACGAAAATGACCTAAATGTTCATCCAATGACACAAAACACCTATTGGATGCATAAGATTGGTTAAAAACCCTAATTGGACAAGATTAAGTGTAAGGAGGACGAAAATGACATAAATATTCATCCAATGACACAAAAACACCTATTGGATGCACAAGATTGGTTAGAAACCCTAATTGGACAAGATTAAGTTTAGGGAGGACGAAAATGACCTAAATATTCATCCAATGACACAAAACACCTATTGGATGCACAAGATTGGTTAAAAACCCTAATTGGACAAGAATTAGCCTAGGGAGGACGAAAATGACCTAATTGTTCATCCAATGACACAAAAACACCTATCGGATGCAAAAGATTGGTTAGAAACCCTAATTGAAAGATTAAGTGTAGGGGGGACGAAAATAACCTAAATGTTCATCCACTGACACAAAACACCTATTGGATGCACAAGATTTGTTAAAAACACTAATTGGATAAGAATTAGCCTAAGGAAGACGAAAATGACCTAAATGTTCATCCAATGACACAAAACACCTATTGGATGCACAAGATTGGTTAAAAACCCTAATTGGACAAGAATTAGCCTAGGGAGGACGAAAATGACCTAAGTGTTCATCCAATGACACAAAACACCTATTGGATGCACAAGATTGGTTAAAAACCCTAATTGGACAAGAATTAGCCTAGGGAGGACGAAAATGACCTAAGTGTTCATCCAATGACACAAAACACCTATTGGATGTATAAGATTGGTTAAAAACCCTAATTGGACAAGAATTAGCCTAGGGAGGACGAAAATGACCTAATTGTTCATCCAACGACACAAAAACACCTATCGGATGCACAAGATTCGTTAGAAACCCTAATTGGACAAGATTAAGAGTAGGGAGGACGAAAATGACCTAAATGTTCATCCAATGACACAAAACACCTATTGGATGCACAAGATTGGTTAAAAACCCTAATTGGATAAGAATTAGCCTAGGGAGGACGAAATTGACCTAAATGTTCATCCAATGACACAAAACACTTATTGGATGCACAAGATTGGTTAGAAACCCTAATTGGACAATATTAAGTTTAGGGAGGACGAAAGTGACCTAAATGTTCATCCAATGACACAAAGACAACTATTGGATGCACAAGATTGGTTAGAAACCCTAATTGGTCTAGAATTAGCCTAGGGAGGACGAAAATGACCTAAGTGTTCATCCAATGACACAAAACACCTATTGGATGTATAAGATTGGTTAAAAACCCTAATTGGACAAGAATTACCCTAGGGAGGACGAAAATGACCTAATTGTTCATCCAACGACACAAAAACACCTATCGGATGCACAAGATTCGTTAGAAACCCTAATTGGACAAGATTAAGTGTAGGGAGGACGAAAATGACCTAAATGTTCATCCAATGACACAAAACACCTATTGGATGCACAAGATTGGTTAAAAACCCTAATTGGATAAGAATTAGACTAGGGAGGACGATAATGACCTAAACGTTCATCCAATGACACAAAACACGTATTGGATGCACAAGATTGGTTTTAAACCCTAATTGGATAAGATTTAGCTTAGGGAGGAAGAAAATGACCTAATTGTTCATCTAATGACACAAAAACACCCATTGGATGCACAAGATTAGTTAAAAACCCTAATTGGACAAGATTAAGTGTAGGGAGAACGAAAACGACCTAAATGTTCATCCAATGACACAAAACACCTATTGGATGCACAACATTGGTTAAAAACCCTAATTGGACAAGATTAAGTGTAGGTAGGACGAAAATGACGTAAATGTTCATCCAATGACAAAAT
>JBBPBS010000933.1:152009-184496 GCA_037974835.1 Cicer judaicum
GACGAAAATGACCTAATTGTTCATCCAACGACACAAAAACACCTATCGGATGCACAAGATTCGTTAGAAACCCTAATTGGACAAGATTAAGTGTAGGGAGGACGAAAATGACCTAAATGTTCATCCAATGACACAAAACACCTATTGGATGCACAAGATTGGTTAAAAACCCTAATTGGATAAGAATTAGCCTAGGGAGGACGATAATGACCTAAACGTTCATCCAATGACACAAAACACCTATTGGATGCACAAGATTGGTTTTAAACCCTAATTGGATAAGATTTAGCTTAGGGAGGAAGAAAATGACCTAATTGTTCATCTAATGACACAAAAACACCCATTGGATGCACAAGATTAGTTAAAAACCCTAATTGGACAAGATTAAGTGTAGCGAGAACGAAAACGACCTAAATGTTCATCCAATGACACAAAACACCTATTGGATGCACAACATTGGTTAAAAACCCTAATTGGACAAGATTAAGTGTAGGTAGGACGAAAATGACGTAAATGTTCATCCAATGACAAAATCCTATTGGATGCACAAGATTGGTTAAAAACCCAAATTGGACAAGATTAAGTGTAGGGGGCACGAAAATGACCTAAATGTTCATCCAATGACACAAAACACCTATTGGATGCACAAGAATGGTTAAAAACCCTAACTAGACAAGATTAAGTGTAGGGAGGACGAAAATGTCCTAAATGTTCATCCAATGACACAAAACACGTATTGGACGCACAAGATTGGTTAAAAACCCAAATTGGACAAGATTAAGTGTAGGGAGGAAGAAAATGACCTAAATGTTCATCCAATGACACAAAACACGTATTGGACGCACAAGATTGGTTAAAAACCCAAATTGGACAAGATTAAGTGTAGGGAGGACGAAAATGACCTAAATGTTCATCCAATGACACAAAACACCTATTGGATGCACAAGATTGGTTAAAAACCCTAATTGGACAAGAATTAGCCTAGGGAGGACGAAAATGACCTAAGTGTTCATCCAATGACACAAAACACCTATTGGATGTATAAGATTGGTTAAAAACCATAATTGGACAAGAATTAGCCTAGGGAGGACGAAAATGACCTAATTGTTCATCCAACGACACAAAAACACCTATCGGATGCACAAGATTCGTTAGAAACCCTAATTGGACAAGATTAAGTGTAGGGAGGACGAAAATGACCTAAATGTTCATCCAATGACACAAAACACCTATTGGATGCACAAGATTGGTTAAAAACCCTAATTGGATAAGAATTAGCCTAGGGAGGACGATAATGACCTAAACGTTCATCCAATGACACAAAACACCTATTGGATGCACAAGATTGGTTTTAAACCCTAATTGGATAAGATTTAGCTTAGGGAGGAAGAAAATGACCTAATTGTTCATCTAATGACACAAAAACACCCATTGGATGCACAAGATTAGTTAAAAACCCTAATTGGACAAGATTAAGTGTAGGGAGAACGAAAACGACCTAAATGTTCATCCAATGACACAAAACACCTATTGGATGCACAACATTGGTTAAAAACCCTAATTGGACAAGATTAAGTGTAGGTAGGACGAAAATGACGTAAATGTTCATCCAATGACAAAATTCTATTGGATGCACAAGATTGGTTAAAAACCCTAATTGGACAAGATTTAGCCTAGGGAGGACGGAAATGACCTAAATATTCATCCAATGACACAAAACACGTATTGGACGCACAAGATTGGTTAAAAACCCAAATTGGACAAGATTAAGTGTAGGGAGGACGAAAATGACCTAAATGTTCATCCAATGACACAAAACACCTATTGGATGCACAAGATTGGTTAAAAACCCTAATTGGACAAGAATTAGCCTAGGGAGGACGAAAATGACCTAAGTGTTCATCCAATGACACAAAACACCTATTGGATGTATAAGATTGGTTAAAAACCCTAATTGGACAAGAATTAGCCTAGGGAGGACGAAAATGACCTAATTGTTCATCCAACGACACAAAAACACCTATCGGATGCACAAGATTCGTTAGAAACCCTAATTGGACAAGATTAAGTGTAGGGAGGACGAAAATGACCTAAATGTTCATCCAATGACACAAAACACCTATTGGATGCACAAGATTGGTTAAAAACCCTAATTGGATAAGAATTAGCATAGGGAGGACGATAATGACCTAAACGTTCATCCAATGACACAAAACAGCTATTGGATGCACAAGATTGGTTTTAAACCCTAATTGGATAAGATTTAGCTTAGGGAGGAAGAAAATGACCTAATTGTTCATCTAATGACACAAAAACACCCATTGGATGCACAAGATTAGTTAAAAACCCTAATTCGACAAGATTAAGTGTAGCGAGAACGAAAACGACCTAAATGTTCATCCAATGACACAAAACACCTATTGGATGCACAACATTGGTTAAAAACCCTAATTGGACAAGATTAAGTGTAGGTAGGACAAAAATGACGTAAATGTTCATCCAATGACAAAATCCTATTGGATGCACAAGATTGGTTAAAAACCCAAATTGGACAAGATTAAGTGTAGGGGGCACGAAAATGACCTAAATGTTCATCCAATGACACAAAACACCTATTGGATGCACAAGAATGGTTAAAAACCCTAACTAGACAAGATTAAGTGTAGGGAGGACGAAAATGTCCTAAATGTTCATCCAATGACACAAAACACCTATTGGATGCACAAGATTGGTTAAAAACCCTAATTGGACAAGATTTAGCTTAGGGTGGAAGAAAATGACCTAATTGTTGATCCAATGACACAAAAACACCCATTGGATGCACAAGATTAGTTAAAAACCCTAATTGGACAAGGTTAAGTGTAGGGAGGACGAAAATGACCTAAATATTCATCCAATGACACAAACACAACTATTGGATGCACAAGATTGGTTAGAAACCCTAATTGGACAAGCTTTAGCCTAGGGAGGATGAAAAGGACCTAAATGTATATCCAATGACACAAGAACACCTGTTGGATGCACAAGATTGGTTAAAAACCCTAATTGGACAAGATTTAGCCTAGGGAGGACGGAAATGACCTAATTGTTCATCCAATGACACAACAACACCCACTGGATGCACAAGATTGGTTAAAAACCCTAATTGGACAAGATTAAGTGTAGGGAGGACGAAAACACCTATTGGATGCACAAGATTGGTTAAAAACCTAAATTGGACAAGATTAAGTGTAGGGGGGACGAAAATGACCTAAATGTTCATCCAATGACACAAAACACCTATTGGATGCACAATATTGGTTAGAAACCCTAATTGGACAAGCATTAGCCTAGGGAGGATGAAAATGACCTAAATGTTCATCCAATGACACAAGAACACCTGTTGGATGCACAAGATTGGTTAAAAACCCTAATTGGACAAGAATTAGCCTAGGGAGGACGGAAATAACCTAATTGTTCATCCAATGACCCAAAAACACCCATTGGATGCACAAGATTGGTTAAAAACCCTAATTGGACAAGATTAAGTGTAGGGAGGACGAAAATGACCTAAATGTTCATCCAATGACACAAAACACCTATTGGATGCACAAGATTGGTTAAAAACCCTAATTGGACAAGAATTAGCCTAGGGAGGACAAAAATGACCTAAATGTTCATCCAAGGACACAAAACACCTATTGGATGCACAAGATTGGTTAAAAACCCTAATTGGACAAGAATTAGCCTAGGGAGGACGAAAATGACCTAAGTGTTCATCCAATGACACAAAAACACCTATCGGATGCACAAGATTGGTTAGAAACCCTAATAGGACAATATTAAGTTTAGGGAGGACGAAAGTGACCTAAATGTTCATCCAATGACACAAACACAACTATTGGATGCACAAGATTGGTTAAAAAACCTAATTGGACAAGAATTAGCCTAGGGAGGACGGAAATGACCTAATTTTTCATCCAATGACACAAAAACACCCATTGGATGCACAAGATTGGTTAAAAACCTTAACTAGACAAGATTAAGTGTAGGGAGGACGAAAATGACCTAAATGTTCATCCAATGACACAAAACACCTATTGGATGCACAAGATTGGTTAAAAACCCTAATTGGACAAGAATTAGCCTAGGGAGGACAAAAATGACCTAAATGTTCATCCAAGGACACAAAACACCTATTGGATGCACAAGATTGGTTAAAAACCCTAATTGGACAAGAATTAGCCTAGGGAGGACGAAAATAACCTAATTGTTCATCCAATGACACAAAAACACCTATCGGATGCACAAGATTGGGTAGAAACCCTAATTGGACAAGATTAAATGTGGGGAGGACGAAAATGACCTAAATGTTCGTCCAATGACACAAAACACTTATTGGATGCACAAGATTGGTTAAAAACCCTTATTGGATAAGAATTAGCCTAGGGAGGACGAAAATGACCTAAGTGTTCATCCAATGACACAAAACACCTATTGGATGTATAAGATTGGTTAAAAACCCTAATTGGACAAGAATTAGCCTAGGGAGGACGAAAATGACCTAATTGTTCATCCAACGACACAAAAACACCTATCGGATGCACAAGATTCGTTAGAAACCCTAATTGGACAAGATTTAGCCTAGGGAGGACGGAAATGACCTAATTGTTCATCCAATGACACAAAAACACCTATCGGATGCACAAGATTCGTTAGAAACCCTAATTGGAGAAGATTAAGTGTAGGGAGGACGAAAATGACCTAAATGTTCATCCAATGACACAAAACTCCCATTGGATGCACAAGATTGGTTAAAAACCCTAATTGGATAAGAATTAGCCTAGGGAGGACGATAATGACCTAAACGTTCATCCAATGACACAAAACACCTATTGGATGCACAAGATTGGTTTTAAACCCTAATTGGATAAGAATTAGCCTAGGGAGGACGAAAATGACTTAAGTGTTCAACCAATGACATAAAAACACTTATTGGATGCACAAGATTGGTTAAAAACCCTAATTGGATAAGATTTAGCTTAGAGAGGAAGAAAATGACCTAATTGTTCATCTAATGACACAAAAACACCTATCAGATACACAAGATTGGTTAGAAACCCTAATTGGACAAGATTAAGTGTAGGGAGGACGAAAATGACCTAAATGTTCATCCAATGACACAAAACACCTATTGGATGCACAAGTTTGGTTAAAAACCCTAATTGGACAAGAATTAGCCTAGGGAGGACGAAAATGACGTAAGTGTTCATCCAATGACACAAAACACCTATTGGATGTATAAGATTGGTTAAAAACCCTAATTGGACAAGAATTAGCCTAGGGAGGACGAAAATGACCTAATTGTTCATCCAACGACACAAAAACACCTATCGGATGCACAAGATTCGTTAGAAACCCTAATTGGACAAGATTAAGTGTAGGGAGGACGAAAATGACCTAAATGTTCATCCAATGACACAAAACACCTATTGGATGCACAAGATTGGTTAAAAACCCTAATTGGATAAGAATTAGCCTAGGGAGGACGATAATGACCTAAACGTTCATCCAATGACACAAAACACCTATTGGATGCACAAGATTGGTTTTAAACCCTAATTGGATAAGATTTAGCTTAGGGAGGAAGAAAATGACCTAATTGTTCATCTAATGACACAAAAACACCCATTGGATGCACAAGATTAGTTAAAAACCCTAATTGGACAAGATTAAGTGTAGCGAGAACGAAAACGACCTAAATGTTCATCCAATGACACAAAACACCTATTGGATGCACAACATTGGTTAAAAACCCTAATTGGACAAGATTAAGTGTAGGTAGGACGAAAATGACGTAAATGTTCATCCAATGACAAAATCCTATTGGATGCACAAGATTGGTTAAAAACCCAAATTGGACAAGATTAAGTGTAGGGGGCACGAAAATGACCTAAATGTTCATCCAATGACACAAAACACCTATTGGATGCACAAGAATGGTTAAAAACCCTAACTAGACAAGATTAAGTGTAGGGAGGACGAAAATGTCCTAAATGTTCATCCAATGACACAAAACACGTATTGGACGCACAAGATTGGTTAAAAACCCAAATTGGACAAGATTAAGTGTAGGGAGGAAGAAAATGACCTAAATGTTCATCCAATGACACAAAACACGTATTGGACGCACAAGATTGGTTAAAAACCCAAATTGGACAAGATTAAGTGTAGGGAGGACGAAAATGACCTAAATGTTCATCCAATGACACAAAACACCTATTGGATGCACAAGATTGGTTAAAAACCCTAATTGGACAAGAATTAGCCTAGGGAGGACGAAAATGACCTAAGTGTTCATCCAATGACACAAAACACCTATTGGATGTATAAGATTGGTTAAAAACCATAATTGGACAAGAATTAGCCTAGGGAGGACGAAAATGACCTAATTGTTCATCCAACGACACAAAAACACCTATCGGATGCACAAGATTCGTTAGAAACCCTAATTGGACAAGATTAAGTGTAGGGAGGACGAAAATGACCTAAATGTTCATCCAATGACACAAAACACCTATTGGATGCACAAGATTGGTTAAAAACCCTAATTGGATAAGAATTAGCCTAGGGAGGACGATAATGACCTAAACGTTCATCCAATGACACAAAACACCTATTGGATGCACAAGATTGGTTTTAAACCCTAATTGGATAAGATTTAGCTTAGGGAGGAAGAAAATGACCTAATTGTTCATCTAATGACACAAAAACACCCATTGGATGCACAAGATTAAGTGTAGCGAGAACGAAAACGACCTAAATGTTCATCCAATGACACAAAACACCTATTGGATGCACAACATTGGTTAAAAACCCTAATTGGACAAGATTAAGTGTAGGTAGGACGAAAATGACGTAAATGTTCATCCTATGACAAAATCCTATTGGATGCACAAGATTGGTTAAAAACCCAAATTGGACAAGATTAAGTGTAGGGGGCACGAAAATGACCTAAATGTTCATCCAATGACACAAAACACCTATTGGATGCACAAGAATGGTTAAAAACCCTAACTGGACAAGATTAAGTGTAGGGAGGACGAAAATGTCCTAAATGTTCATCCAATGACACAAAACACCTATTGGATGCACAAGATTGGTTAAAAACCCTAATTGGACATGATTTAGCTTAGGGTGGAAGAAAATGACCTAATTGTTGATCCAATGACACAAAAACACCCATTGGATGCACAAGATTGGTTAAAAACCCTAATTGGACAAGATTAAGTGTAGGGAGGACGAAAACACCTATTGGATGCACAAGATTGGTTAAAAACCTAAATTGGACAAGATTAAGTGTAGGGGGGACGAAAATGACCTAAATGTTCATCCAATGACACAAAACACCTATTGGATGCACAAGATTGGTTAGAAACCCTAATTGGACAAGCATTAGCCTAGGGAGGATGAAAATGACCTAAATGTTCATCCAATGACACAAGAACACCTGTTGGATGCACAAGATTGGTTAAAAACCCTAATTGGACAAGAATTAGCCTAGGGAGGACGGAAATGACCTAATTGTTCATCCAATGACCCAAAAACACCCATTGGATGCACAAGATTGGTTAAAAACCCTAATTGGACAAGATTAAGTGTAGGGAGGACGAAAATGACCTAAATGTTCATCCAATGACACAAAACACCTATTGGATGCACAAGATTGGTTAAAAACCCTAATTGGACAAGAATTAGCCTAGGGAGGACGAAAATGACCTAAATGTTCATCCAAGGACACAAAACACCTATTGGATGCACAAGATTAGTTAAAAACCCAAATTGGACAAGAATTAGCCTAGGGAGGACGAAAATGACCTAAGTGTTCATCCAATGACACAAAAACACCTATCGAATGCACTAGATTGGTTAGAAACCCTAATTGGACAATATTAAGTTTAGGGAGGACGAAAGTGACCTAAATGTTCATCCAATGACACAAACACAACTATTGGATGCACAAGATTGGTTTGAAACCCTAATTGGACAAGAATTAGCCTAGGGAGGACAAAAATGACCTAAATGTTCATCCAAGGACACAAAACACCTATTGGATGCACAAGATTGGTTAAAAACCCTAATTGGACAAGATTTAGCCTAGGGAGGACGGAAATGACCTAAATATTCATCCAATGACACAAAACACGTATTGGACGCACAAGATTGGTTAAAAACCCAAATTGGACAAGATTAAGTGTAGGGAGGACGAAAATGACCTAAATGTTCATCCAATGACACAAAACACCTATTGGATGCACAAGATTGGTTAAAAACCCTAATTGGACAAGAATAAGCCTAGGGAGGACGAAAATGACCTAAATGTTCATCCAATGACACAAACACAACTATTGGATGCACAAGATTGGTTAGAAACCCTAATTGGACAAGCATAAGCCTAGGGAGGATGAAAATGACCTAAATGATCATCCACTGACACAAAAACACCTATTGGATGCGCCAGATTGGTTAAAAACCCTAATTGGACAAGATTAGGTGTAGGGAGGACGAAAATGACCTAAATGTTCATCCAATGACACAAAAACACCAATTGGATGCACAAGATTGGTTAGAAACCCTAATTGGACAAGATAAAGTGTAGGAAGGACGAAAATGACCTAAATGTTCATCCAATTACATAAAACACCTATTGGATGGACAAGATAGGTTAAAAACCCTAATTGGATAAGAATTAGCCTAGGGAGGACGAAAATGACCTAAATGTTCATCCAATGACACAAAACACCTATTGGATGCACAAGATTGGTTAAAAACCCTAATTGGACAAGAATTAGCCTAGGGAGGACGAAAATGACCTAAATGTTCATCCAATGACACAAAACACCTATTGGATGCACAAGATTGGTTAGAAACCCTAATTGAACAAGAATTAGCCTAGGGAGGACGAAAATGACCTAATTGTTCATCCAATGACACAAAAACACCTATTGGATGCACAAGATTGTTTAGAAACCCTAATTGGACAACATTAAGTTTTGGGAGGACGCAAATCACGTAAATGTTCATGCAATGACACAAAACACCTATTGGATGCACAAGATTGATTAAAAACCATAATTGGACAAGATTAAGTGTAGGGAGGACGAAAATGACCTAAATGTTCATCCAATGACACAAAACACCTATTGGATGCACAAGATTGGTTAAAAACCCTAATTGGACAAGAATTAGCCTAGGGAGGACGAAAATGACCTAAGTGTTCATCCAATGACACAAAACACCTATTGGATGTATAAGATTGGTTAAAAACCCTAATTGGACAAGAATTATCCTAGGGAGGACGAAAATGACCTAATTGTTCATCCAACGACACAAAAACACCTATCGGATGCACAAGATTCGTTAGAAACCCTAATTGGACAAGATTAAGAGTAGGGAGGACGAAAATGACCTAAATGTTCATCCAATGACAAAATCCTATTGGATGCACAAGATTGGTTAAAAACCCAAATTGGACAAGATTAAGTGTAGGGGGCACGAAAATGACCTAAATGTTCATCCAATGACACAAAACACCTATTGGATGCACAAGAATGGTTAAAAACCCTAACTGGACAAGATTAAGTGTAGGGAGGACGAAAATGTCCTAAATGTTCATCCAATGACACAAAACACCTATTGGATGCACAAGATTGGTTAAAAACCCTAATTGGACATGATTTAGCTTAGGGTGGAAGAAAATGACCTAATTGTTGATCCAATGACACAAAAACACCCATTGGATGCACAAGATTGGTTAAAAACCCTAATTGGACAAGATTAAGTGTAGGGAGGACGAAAACACCTATTGGATGCACAAGATTGGTTAAAAACCTAAATTGGACAAGATGAAGTGTAGGGGGGACGAAAATGACCTAAATGTTCATCCAATGACACAAGATTGGTTAGAAACCCTAATTGGACAAGCATTAGCCTAGGGAGGATGAAAATGACCTAAATGTTCATCCAATGACACAAGAACACCTGTTGGATGCACAAGATTGGTTAAAAACCCTAATTGGACAAGAATTAGCCTAGGGAGGACGGAAATGACCTAATTGTTCATCCAATGACCCAAAAACACCCATTGGATGCACAAGATTGGTTAAAAACCCTAATTGGACAAGATTAAGTGTAGGGAGGACGAAAATGACCTAAATGTTCATCCAATGACACAAAACACCTATTGGATGCACAAGATTGGTTAAAAACCCAAATTGGACAAGATTAAGTGTAGGGGGGACGAAAATGACCTAAATGTTCATCCAATGACACAAAACACCTATTGGATGCACAAGATTGGTTAAAAACCCTAATTGGACAAGAATTAGCCTAGGGAGGACGAAAATGACCTAAGTGTTCATCCAATGACACAAAACACCTATTGGATGTATAAGATTGGTTAAAAACCCTAATTGGACAAGAATTAGCCTAGGGAGGACGAAAATGACCTAATTGTTCATCCAACGACACAAAAACACCTATCGGATGCACAAGATTCGTTAGAAACCCTAATTGGACAAGATTAAGTGTAGGGAGGACGAAAATGACCTAAATGTTCATCCAATGACACAAAACACCTATTGGATGCACAAGATTGGTTAAAAACCCTAATTGGACAAGAATTAGCCTAGGGAGGACGAAAATGATCTAATTGTTCATCCAATGACACAAAACACCTATTGGATGCAAAAGATTGGTTAGAAACCCTAATTGGACAAGATTAAGTGTAGGGAGGACGAAAATGACCTAAATGTTCATCCAATGACACAAAACACCTATTGGATGCACAAGATTGGTTAAAAACCCTAATTGGACAAGAATTATCCTAGGGAGGACGAAAATGACCTAATTGTTCATCCATTGTCACAAAAACACCAACTGGATGCACAAGATTGGTTATAAACCCTAATTGGACAAGATAAAATGTAGGGAGGACGAAAATGACCTAAATGTTCATCTAATGACCCAAAACACCTATTGGATGCACAAGATTGGTTAAAAACCCAAATTGGACAAGATTAAGTGTAGGGAGGACGAAAATGACCTAAATGTTCATCCAATGACACAAAACACCTATTGGATGCACAAGATTGGTTAAAAACCCTAATTGGACAAGATTAAGTGTAGGGAGGACGAAAATGGCCTTAATATTGATCCAATGACACAAAAACACCTATTGGATGCACAAGATTGGTTAAAAACACTAATTGGACAAGATTAAGTGTAGGGAGGACGAAAATGACCTAAATGTTCATCCAATGACACAAAACACCTATTGGATGCACAAGATTGGTTAAAAACCCTAATTGGACAAGATTAAGTGTAGGGAGGACGAAAATGACCTAAATGTTCATCCAACGACACAAAACACCTATTGGATGCACAAGATTGGTTAAAAACCCTAATTGGACAAGAATTTGCCTAGGGAAGACGAAAATGACCTAATTGTTCATCCAATGACACAAACACAACTATTGGATGCACAAGATTTGTTAAAAACCCTAATTGGACAAGCATAAGCCTAGGGAGGACGAAAATGACCTAAATGTTCATCCAATGACACAAAAACACCTAATGGATGCACAAGATTGGTTAAAAACCCTAATTCGACAAGCATAAGCCTAGGGTGGATGAAAATGACCTAAATGTTCATCCAATGACACAAAAACACCTTATGGATGCACAAGATTGGTTAAAAACCCTAATTGGACAAGATTAAGTGTAGGGAGGACGAAAATGACCTAAATGTTCATCCAATGACACAAAACACCTATTGGATGCACAAGATTGGTTAAAAACCCTAATTGGACAAGAATTAGCCTTGGGAGGACGAAAATGACCTAATTGTTCATCCAATGACACAAAAACACCTATCGGATGCACAAGATTGGGTAGAAACCCTAATTGGACAAGATTAAATGTGGGGAGGACGAAAATGACCTAAATGTTCATCCAAGGACTCAAAACACCTATTGGATGCACAAGATTGGTTAAAAACCCAAATTGGACAAGATTAAGTGTAGGGGGGACGAAAATGACCTAAATGTTCATCCAATGACACAAAACACCTATTGGATGCACAAGATTGGTTAAAAACCCTAATTGGATAAGATTTAGCTTAGGGAGGAAGAAAATGACCTAATTGTTCATCTAATGACACAAAAACACCTATCAGATACACAAGATTGGTTAGAAACCCTAATTGGACAAGATTAAGTGTAGGGAGGACGAAAATGACCTAAATGTTCCTCCAATGACACAAAACACCTATTGGATGCACAAGATTGGTTAGAAACCCTAATTGGACAAGATTTAGCCTAGGGAGGACGGAAATGACCTAAATATTCATCCAATGACACAAAACACGTATTGGACGCACAAGATTGGTTAAAAACCCAAATTGGACAAGATTAAGTGTAGGGAGGACGAAAATGACCTAAATGTTCATCCAATGACACAAAACACCTATTGGATGCACAAGATTGGTTAAAAACCCTAATTGGACAAGAATTAGCCTAGGGAGGACGAAAATGACCTAAGTGTTCATCCAATGACACAAAACACCTATTGGATGTATAAGATTGGTTAAAAACCATAATTGGACAAGAATTAGCCTAGGGAGGACGAAAATGACCTAATTGTTCATCCAACGACACAAAAACACCTATCGGATGCACAAGATTCGTTAGAAACCCTAATTGGACAAGATTAAGTGTAGGGAGGACGAAAATGACCTAAATGTTCATCCAATGACACAAAACACCTATTGGATGCACAAGATTGGTTAAAAACCCTAATTGGATAAGAATTAGCCTAGGGAGGACGATAATGACCTAAACGTTCATCCAATGACACAAAACACCTATTGGATGCACAAGATTGGTTTTAAACCCTAATTGGATAAGATTTAGCTTAGGGAGGAAGAAAATGACCTAATTGTTCATCTAATGACACAAAAACACCCATTGGATGCACAAGATTAGTTAAAAACTCTAATTCGACAAGATTAAGTGTAGCGAGAACGAAAACGACCTAAATGTTCATCCAATGACACAAAACACCTATTGGATGCACAACATTGGTTAAAAACCCTAATTGGACAAGATTAAGTGTAGGTAGGACGAAAATGACGTAAATGTTCATTCTATGACAAAATCCTATTGGATGCACAAGATTGGTTAAAAACCCAAATTGGACAAGATTAAGTGTAGGGGGCACGAAAATGACCTAAATGTTCATCCAATGACACAAAACACCTATTGGATGCACAAGAATGGTTAAAAACCCTAACTGGACAAGATTAAGTGTAGGGAGGACGAAAATCTCCTAAATGTTCATCCAATGACACAAAACACCTATTGGATGCACAAGATTGGTTAAAAACCCTAATTGGACAAGATTTAGCTTAGGGTGGAAGAAAATGACCTAATTGTTGATCCAATGACACAAAAACACCCATCGGATGCACAAGATTAGTTAAAAACCCTAATTGGACAAGGTTAAGTGTAGGGAGGACGAAAATGACCTAAATATTCATCCAATGACAGAAACACAACTATCGGATGCACAAGATTGGTTAGAAACCCTAATTGGACAAGCTTTAGCCTAGGGAGGATGAAAAGGACCTAAATGTATATCCAATGACACAAGAACACCTGTTGGATGCACAAGATTGGTTAAAAACCCTAATTGGACAAGATTTAGCCTAGGGAGGACGGAAATGACCTAATTGTTCATCCAATGACACAAAAACACCCACTGGATGCACAAGATTGGTTAAAAACCCTAATTGGACAAGATTAAGTGTAGGGAGGACGATAACACCTATTGGATGCACAAGATTGGTTAAAAACCTAAATTGGACAAGATTAAGTGTAGGGGGGACGAAAATGACCTAATTGTTCATCCAATGACACAAAAACACCCACTGGATGCACAAGATTGGTTAAAAACCCTAATTGGACAAGATTAAGTGTAGGGAGGACGAAAACACCTATTGGATGCACAAGATTGGTTAAAAACCTAAATTGGACAAGATTAAGTGTAAGGGGGACGAAAATGACCTAAATGTTCATCCAATGACACAAAACACCTATTGGATGCACAAGATTGGTTAGAAACCCTAATTGGACAAGCATTAGCCTTGGGAGGATGAAAATGACCTAAATGTTCATCCAATGACACAAGAACACCTGTTGGATGCACAAGATTGGTTAAAAACCCTAATTGGACAAGAATTAGCCTAGGGAGGACGAAAATGACCTAAGTGTTCATCCAATGACACAAAAACACCTATCGGATGCACAAGATTGGTTAGAAACCCTAATAGGACAATATTAAGTTTAGGGAGGACGAAAGTGACCTAAATGTTCATCCAATGACACAAACACAACTATTGGATGCACAAGATTGGTTAAAAACCCTAATTGGACAAGAATTAGCCTAGGGAGGACGGAAATGACCTAATTTTTCATCCAATGACACAAAAACACCCATTGGATGCACAAGATTGGTTAAAAACCTTAACTAGACAAGATTAAGTGTAGGGAGGACGAAAATGACCTAAATGTTCATCCAATGACACAAAACACCTATTGGATGCACAAGATTGGTTAAAAACCCTAATTGGACAAGAATTAGCCTAGGGAGGACAAAAATGACCTAAATGTTCATCCAAGGACACAAAACACCTATTGGATGCACAAGATTGGTTAAAAATCCTAATTGGACAAGAATTAGCCTAGGGAGGACGAAAATAACCTAATTGTTCATCCAATGACACAAAAACACCTATCGGATGCACAAGATTGGGTAGAAACCCTAATTGGACAAGATTAAATGTGGGGAGGACGAAAATGACCTAAATGTTCGTCCAATGACACAAAACACTTATTGGATGCACAAGATTGGTTAAAAACCCTTATTGGATAAGAATTAGCCTAGGGAGGACGAAAATGACCTAATTGTTCATCCAACGACACAAAAACACCTATTGGATGCACAAGATTCGTTAGAAACCCTAATTGGAGAAGATTAAGTGTAGGGAGGACGAAAATGACCTAAATGTTCATCCAATGACACAAAACACCCATTGGATGCACAAGATTGGTTAAAAACCCTAATTGGATAAGAATTAGCCTAGGGAGGACGAAATTGACCTAAATGTTCATCCAATGACACAAAACACTTATTGGATGCACAAGATTGGTTAGAAACCCTAATTGGACAATATTAAGTTTAGGGAGGACGAAAGTGACCTAAATGTTCATCCAATGACACAAACACAACTATTGGATGCACAAGATTGGTTAGAAACCCTAATTGGACTAGAATTAGCCTAGGGAGGACGAAAATGACCTAAGTGTTCATCCAATGACACAAAACATCTATTGGATGTATAAGATTGGTTAAAAACCCTAATTGGACAAGAATTAGCCTAGGGACGACGAAAATGACCTAACTGTTCATCCAACGACACAAACACAACTATTGGATGCACAAGATTGGTTAGAAACCCTAATTGGACTAGAATTAGCCTAGGGAGGACGAAAATGACCTAAGTGTTCATCCAATGACACAAAACACCTATTGGATGTATAAGATTGGTTAAAAACCCTAATTGGACAAGAATTAGCCTAGGGAGGACGAAAATGACCTAATTGTTCATCCAACGACACAAAAACACCTATCGGATGCACAAGATTCGTTAGAAACCCTAATTGGAGAAGATTAAGTGTAGGGAGGACGAAAATGACCTAAATGTTCATCCAATGACACAAAACACCCATTGGATGCACAAGATTGGTTAAAAACCCTAATTGGATAAGAATTAGCCTAGGGAGGACGAAATTGACCTAAATGTTCATCCAATGACACAAAACACTTATTGGATGCACAAGATTGGTTAGAAACCCTAATTGGACAATATTAAGTTTAGGGAGGACGAAAGTGACCTAAATGTTCATCCAATGACACAAACACAACTATTGGATGCACAAGATTGGTTAGAAACCCTAATTGGACTAGAATTAGCCTAGGGAGGACGAAAATGACCTAAGTGTTCATCCAATGACACAAAACATCTATTGGATGTATAAGATTGGTTAAAAACCCTAATTGGACAAGAATTAGCCTAGGGACGACGAAAATGACCTAATTGTTCATCCAACGACACAAAAACACCTATCGGATGCACAAGATTCGTTAGAAACCCTAATTGGACAAGATTAAGTGTAGGGAGGACGAAAATGACCTAAATGTTCATCCAATGACACAAAACACCTATTGGATGCACAAGATTGGTTAAAAACCCTAATTGGATAAGAATTAGACTAGGGAGGACGATAATGACCTAAACGTTCATCCAATGACACAAAAC
This sequence comes from Cicer judaicum, assembly GCA_037974835.1. NCBI lineage: Eukaryota > Viridiplantae > Streptophyta > Magnoliopsida > Fabales > Fabaceae > Cicer > Cicer judaicum. Next base: position 168,427 of record JBBPBS010000933.1, read on the forward strand.
ACCTATTGGATGCACAAGATTGGTTTTAAACCCTAATTGGATAAGATTTAGCTTAGGGAGGAAGAAAATGACCTAATTGTTCATCTAATGACACAAAAACACCCATTGGATGCACAAGATTAGTTAAAAACCCTAATTGGACAAGATTAAGTGTAGGGAGAACGAAAACGACCTAAATGTTCATCCAATGACACAAAACACCTATTGGATGCACAACATTGGTTAAAAACCCTAATTGGACAAGATTAAGTGTAGGTAGGACGAAAATGACGTAAATGTTCATCCAATGACAAAATCCTATTGGATGCACAAGATTGGTTAAAAACCCAAATTGGACAAGATTAAGTGTAGGGGGGACGAAAATGACCTAAATGTTCATCCAATGACACAAAACACCTATTGGATGCACTAGATTGGTTAGAAACCCTAATTGGACAATATTAAGTTTAGGGAGGACGAAAGTGACCTAAATGTTCATCCAATGACACAAACACAACTATTGGATGCACAAGATTGGTTTGAAACCCTAATTGGACAAGAATTAGCCTAGGGAGGACAAAAATGACCTAAATGTTCATCCAAGGACACAAAACACCTATTGGATGCACAAGATTGGTTAAAAACCCTAATTGGACAAGATTTAGCCTAGGGAGGACGGAAATGACCTAAATATTCATCCAATGACACAAAACACGTATTGGACGCACAAGATTGGTTAAAAACCCAAATTGGACAAGATTAAGTGTAGGGAGGACGAAAATGACCTAAATGTTCATCCAATGACACAAAACACCTATTGGATGCACAAGATTGGTTAAAAACCCTAATTGGACAAGAATTAGCCTAGGGAGGACGAAAATGACCTAAGTGTTCATCCAATGACACAAAACACCTATTGGATGTATAAGATTGGTTAAAAACCATAATTGGACAAGAATTAGCCTAGGGAGGACGAAAATGACCTAATTGTTCATCCAACGACACAAAAACACCTATCGGATGCACAAGATTCGTTAGAAACCCTAATTGGACAAGATTAAGTGTAGGGAGGACGAAAATGACCTAAATGTTCATCCAATGACACAAAACACCTATTGGATGCACAAGATTGGTTAAAAACCCTAATTGGATAAGAATTAGCCTAGGGAGGACGATAATGACCTAAACGTTCATCCAATGACACAAAACACCTATTGGATGCACAAGATTGGTTTTAAACCCTAATTGGATAAGATTTAGCTTAGGGAGGAAGAAAATGACCTAATTGTTCATCTAATGACACAAAAACACCCATTGGATGCACAAGATTAAGTGTAGCGAGAACGAAAACGACCTAAATGTTCATCCAATGACACAAAACACCTATTGGATGCACAACATTGGTTAAAAACCCTAATTGGACAAGATTAAGTGTAGGTAGGACGAAAATGACGTAAATGTTCATCCTATGACAAAATCCTATTGGATGCACAAGATTGGTTAAAAACCCAAATTGGACAAGATTAAGTGTAGGGGGCACGAAAATGACCTAAATGTTCATCCAATGACACAAAACACCTATTGGATGCACAAGAATGGTTAAAAACCCTAACTGGACAAGATTAAGTGTAGGGAGGACGAAAATGTCCTAAATGTTCATCCAATGACACAAAACACCTATTGGATGCACAAGATTGGTTAAAAACCCTAATTGGACATGATTTAGCTTAGGGTGGAAGAAAATGACCTAATTGTTGATCCAATGACACAAAAACACCCATTGGATGCACAAGATTGGTTAAAAACCCTAATTGGACAAGATTAAGTGTAGGGAGGACGAAAACACCTATTGGATGCACAAGATTGGTTAAAAACCTAAATTGGACAAGATGAAGTGTAGGGGGGACGAAAATGACCTAAATGTTCATCCAATGACACAAGATTGGTTAGAAACCCTAATTGGACAAGCATTAGCCTAGGGAGGATGAAAATGACCTAAATGTTCATCCAATGACACAAGAACACCTGTTGGATGCACAAGATTGGTTAAAAACCCTAATTGGACAAGAATTAGCCTAGGGAGGACGGAAATGACCTAATTGTTCATCCAATGACCCAAAAACACCCATTGGATGCACAAGATTGGTTAAAAACCCTAATTGGACAAGATTAAGTGTAGGGAGGACGAAAATGACCTAAATGTTCATCCAATGACACAAAACACCTATTGGATGCACAAGATTGGTTAAAAACCCAAATTGGACAAGATTAAGTGTAGGGGGGACGAAAATGACCTAAATGTTCATCCAATGACACAAAACACCTATTGGATGCACAAGATTGGTTAAAAACCCTAATTGGACAAGAATTAGCCTAGGGAGGACGAAAATGACCTAAGTGTTCATCCAATGACACAAAACACCTATTGGATGTATAAGATTGGTTAAAAACCCTAATTGGACAAGAATTAGCCTAGGGAGGACGAAAATGACCTAATTGTTCATCCAACGACACAAAAACACCTATCGGATGCACAATATTCGTTAGAAACCCTAATTGGAGAAGATTAAGTGTAGGGAGGACGAAAATGACCTAAATGTTCATCCAATGACACAAAACACCCATTGGATGCACAAGATTGGTTAAAAACCCTAATTGGATAAGAATTAGCCTAGGGAGGACGATAATGACCTAAATGTTCATCCAATGACACAAAACACCTATTGGATGCACAAGATTGGTTTTAAACCCTAATTGGATAAGAATTAGCCTAGGGAGGACGAAAATGACTTAAGTGTTCAACCAATGACATAAAAACACTTATTGGATGCACAAGATTGGTTAAAAACCCTAATTGGATAAGATTTAGCTTAGAGAGGAAGAAAATGACCTAATTGTTCATCTAATGACACAAAAACACCTATCAGATACACAAGATTGGTTAGAAACCCTAATTGGACAAGATTAAGTGTAGGGAGGACGAAAATGACCTAAATGTTCATCCAATGACACAAAACACCTATTGGATGCACAAGTTTGGTTAAAAACCCTAATTGGACAAGAATTAGCCTAGGGAGGACGAAAATGACGTAAGTGTTCATCCAATGACACAAAACACCTATTGGATGTATAAGATTGGTTAAAAACCCTAATTGGACAAGAATTAGCCTAGGGAGGACGAAAATGACCTAATTGTTCATCCAACGACACAAAAACACCTATCGGATGCACAAGATTCGTTAGAAACCCTAATTGGACAAGATTAAGTGTAGGGAGGACGAAAATGACCTAAATGTTCATCCAATGACACAAAACACCTATTGGATGCACAAGATTGGTTAAAAACCCTAATTGGATAAGAATTAGACTAGGGAGGACGATAATGACCTAAACGTTCATCCAATGACACAAAACACCTATTGGATGCACAAGATTGGTTTTAAACCCTAATTGGATAAGATTTAGCTTAGGGAGGAAGAAAATGACCTAATTGTTCATCTAATGACACAAAAACACCCATTGGATGCACAAGATTAGTTAAAAACCCTAATTGGACAAGATTAAGTGTAGGGAGAACGAAAACGACCTAAATGTTCATCCAATGACACAAAACACCTATTGGATGCACAACATTGGTTAAAAACCCTAATTGGACAAGATTAAGTGTAGGGAGGACGAAAATGACCTAAATGTTCATCCAATGACACAAAACACCTATTGGATGCACAAGATTGGTTAAAAACCCTAATTGGACAAGATTAAGCGTAGGGAGGACGAAAATGACCTAAATGTTCATCCAATGACACAAAACACCTATTGGATGCACAAGATTGGTTAAAAACCCTAATTGGACAAGAATTAGCCTAGGGAGGACGAAAATGACCTAAGTGTTCATCCAATGACACAAAACACCTATTGGATGTATAAGATTGGTTAAAAACCATAATTGGACAAGAATTAGCCTAGGGAGGACGAAAATGACCTAATTGTTCATCCAACGACACAAAAACACCTATCGGATGCACAAGATTCGTTAGAAACCCTAATTGGACAAGATTAAGTGTAGGGAGGACGAAAATGACCTAAATGTTCATCCAATGACACAAAACACCTATTGGATGCACAAGATTGGTTAAAAACCCTAATTGGATAAGAATTAGCCTAGGGAGGACGATAATGACCTAAACGTTCATCCAATGACACAAAACACCTATTGGATGCACAAGATTGGTTTTAAACCCTAATTGGATAAGATTTAGCTTAGGGAGGAAGAAAATGACCTAATTGTTCATCTAATGACACAAAAACACCCATTGGATGCACAAGATTAGTTAAAAACCCTAATTCGACAAGATTAAGTGTAGCGAGAACGAAAACGACCTAAATGTTCATCCAATTACACAAAACACCTATTGGATGCACAACATTGGTTAAAAACCCTAATTGGACAAGATTAAGTGTAGGTAGGACGAAAATGACGTAAATGTTCATCCAATGACAAAATCCTATTGGATGCACAAGATTGGTTAAAAACCCAAATTGGACAAGATTAAGTGTAGGGGGCACGAAAATGACCTAAATGTTCATCCATTGACACAAAACACCTATTGGATGCACAAGAATGGTTAAAAACCCTAACTGGACAAGATTAAGTGTAGGGAGGACGAAAATGTCCTAAATGTTCATCCAATGACACAAAACACCTATTGGATGCACAAGATTGGTTAAAAACCCTAATTGGACATGATTTAGCTTAGGGTGGAAGAAAATGACCTAATTGTTGATCCAATGACACAAAAACACCCATTGGATGCACAAGATTGGTTAAAAACCCTAATTGGACAAGATTAAGTGTTGGGAGGACGAAAACACCTATTGGATGCACAAGATTGGTTAAAAACCTAAATTGGACAAGATGAAGTGTAGGGGGGACGAAAATGACCTAAATGTTCATCCAATGACACAAGATTGGTTAGAAACCCTAATTGGACAAGCATTAGCCTAGGGAGGATGAAAATGACCTAAATGTTCATCCAATGACACAAGAACACCTGTTGGATGCACAAGATTGGTTAAAAACCCTAATTGGACAAGAATTAGCCTAGGGAGGACGTAAATGACCTAATTGTTCATCCAATGACCCAAAAACACCCATTGGATGCACAAGATTGGTTAAAAACCCTAATTGGACAAGATTAAGTGTAGGGAGGACGAAAATGACCTAAATGTTCATCCAATGACACAAAACACCTATTGGATGCACAAGATTGGTTAAAAACCCTAATTGGACAAGAATTAGCCTAGGGAGGACGAAAATGACCTAATTGTTCATCCAACGACACAAAAACACCTATCGGATGCACAAGATTCGTTAGAAACCCTAATTGGACAAGATTAAGTGTAGGGAGGACGAAAATGACCTAAATGTTCATCCAATGACACAAAACACCTATTGGATGCACAAGATTGGTTAAAAACCCTAATTGGATAAGAATTAGAGTAGGGAGGACGAAAATGACCTAAATGTTCATCCAATGACACAAAACACCTATTGGATGCACAAGATTGGTTAAAAACCCTAATTGGATAAGAATTAGCCTAGGGAGGACGAAATTGACCTAAATGTTCATCCAATGACACAAAACACTTATTGGATGCACAAGATTGGTTAGAAACCCTAATTGGACAATATTAAGTTTAGGGAGGACGAAAGTGACCTAAATGTTCATCCAATGACACAAACACAACTATTGGATGCACAAGATTGGTTAGAAACCCTAATTGGACAAGAATTAGCCTAGGGAGGACAAAAATGACCTAAATGTTCATCCAAGGACACAAAACACCTATTGGATGCACAAGATTGGTTAAAAACCCTAATTGGACAAGATTTAGCCTAGGGAGGACGGAAATGACCTAAATATTCATCCAATGACACAAAACACGTATTGGACGCACAAGATTGGTTAAAAACCCAAATTGGACAAGATTAAGTGTAGGGAGGACGAAAATGACCTAAATGTTCATCCAATGACACAAAACACCTATTGGATGCACAAGATTGGTTAAAAACCCTAATTGGACAAGAATTAGCCTAGGGAGGACGAAAATGACCTAAGTGTTCATCCAATGACACAAAACACCTATTGGATGTATAAGATTGGTTAAAAACCATAATTGGACAAGAATTAGCCTAGGGAGGACGAAAATGACCTAATTGTTCATCCAACGACACAAAAACACCTATCGGATGCACAAGATTCGTTAGAAACCCTAATTGGACAAGATTAAGTGTAGGGAGGACGAAAATGACCTAAATGTTCATCCAATGACACAAAACACCTATTGGATGCACAAGATTGGTTAAAAACCCTAATTGGATAAGAATTAGCCTAGGGAGGACGATAATGACCTAAACGTTCATCCAATGACACAAAACACCTATTGGATGCACAAGATTGGTTTTAAACCCTAATTGGATAAGATTTAGCTTAGGGAGGAAGAAAATGACCTAATTGTTCATCTAATGACACAAAAACACCCATTGGATGCACAAGATTAAGTGTAGCGAGAACGAAAACGACCTAAATGTTCATCCAATGACACAAAACACCTATTGGATGCACAACATTGGTTAAAAACCCTAATTGGACAAGATTAAGTGTAGGTAGGACGAAAATGACGTAAATGTTCATCCTATGACAAAATCCTATTGGATGCACAAGATTGGTTAAAAACCCAAATTGGACAAGATTAAGTGTAGGGGGCACGAAAATGACCTAAATGTTCATCCAATGACACAAAACACCTATTGGATGCACAAGAATGGTTAAAAACCCTAACTGGACAAGATTAAGTGTAGGGAGGACGAAAATGTCCTAAATGTTCATCCAATGACACAAAACACCTATTGGATGCACAAGATTGGTTAAAAACCCTAATTGGACATGATTTAGCTTAGGGTGGAAGAAAATGACCTAATTGTTGATCCAATGACACAAAAACACCCATTGGATGCACAAGATTGGTTAAAAACCCTAATTGGACAAGATTAAGTGTAGGGAGGACGAAAACACCTATTGGATGCACAAGATTGGTTAAAAACCTAAATTGGACAAGATGAAGTGTAGGGGGGACGAAAATGACCTAAATGTTCATCCAATGACACAAGATTGGTTAGAAACCCTAATTGGACAAGCATTAGCCTAGGGAGGATGAAAATGACCTAAATGTTCATCCAATGACACAAGAACACCTGTTGGATGCACAAGATTGGTTAAAAACCCTAATTGGACAAGAATTAGCCTAGGGAGGACGGAAATGACCTAATTGTTCATCCAATGACCCAAAAACACCCATTGGATGCACAAGATTTGTTAAAAACCCTAATTGGACAAGATTAAGTGTAGGGAGGACGAAAATGACCTAAATGTTCATCCAATGACACAAAACACCTATTGGATGCACAAGATTGGTTAAAAACCCTAATTGGACAAGAATTAGCCTAGGGAGGACAAAAATGACCTAAATGTTCATCCAAGGACACAAAACACCTATTGGATGCACAAGATTGGTTAAAAACCCTAATTGGACAAGAATTAGCCTAGGGAGCACGAAAATGACCTAAGTGTTCATCCAATGACACAAAAACACCTATCGGATGCACAAGATTGGTTAGAAACCCTAATAGGACAATATTAAGTTTAGGGAGGACGAAAGTGACCTAAATGTTCATCCAATGACACAAACACAACTATTGGATGCACAAGATTGGTTAAAAACCCTAATTGGACAAGAATTAGCCTAGGGAGGACGGAAATGACCTAATTTTTCATCCAATGACACAAAAACACCCATTGGATGCACAAGATTGGTTAAAAACCTTAACTAGACAAGATTAAGTGTAGGGAGGACGAAAATGACCTAAATGTTCATCCAATGACACAAAACACCTATTGGATGCACAAGATTGGTTAAAAACCCTAATTGGACAAGAATTAGCCTAGGGAGGACGAAAATGACCTAAGTGTTCATCCAATGACACAAAAACACCTATCGGATGCACAAGATTGGTTAGAAACCCTAATAGGACAATATTAAGTTTAGGGAGGACGAAAGTGACCTAAATGTTCATCCAATGACACAAACACAACTATTGGATGCACAAGATTGGTTAAAAACCCTAATTGGACAAGAATTAGCCTAGGGAGGACGGAAATGACCTAATTTTTCATCCAATGACACAAAAACACCCATTGGATGCACAAGATTGGTTAAAAACCTTAACTAGACAAGATTAAGTGTAGGGAGGACGAAAATGACCTAAATGTTCATCCAATGACACAAAACACCTATTGGATGCACCAGATTGGTTAAAAACCCTAATTGGACAAGAATTAGCCTAGGGAGGACAAAAATGACCTAAATGTTCATCCAAGGACACAAAACACCTATTGGATGCACAAGATTGGTTAAAAACCCTAATTGGACAAGAATTAGCCTAGGGAGGACGAAAATAACCTAATTGTTTATCCAATGACACAAAAACACCTATCGGATGCACAAGATTGGGTAGAAACCCTAATTGGAAAAGATTAAATGTGGGGAGGACGAAAATGACCTAAATGTTCGTCCAATGACACAAAACACTTATTGGATGCACAAGATTGGTTAAAAACCCTTATTGGATAAGAATTAGCCTAGGGAGGACGAAAATGACCTAAGTGTTCATCCAATGACACAAAACACCTATTGGATGTATAAGATTGGTTAAAAACCCTAATTGGACAAGAATTAGCCTAGGGAGGATGAATATGACCTAATTGTTCATCCAATGACACAAAAACACCTATCGGATGCACAAGATTCGTTAGAAACCCTAATTGGATAAGAATTAGCCTAGGGAGGACGATAATGACCTAAACGTTCATCCAATGACACAAAACACCTATTGGATGCACAAGATTGGTTTTAAACCCTAATTGGATAAGAATTAGGCTAGGGAGGACGAAAATGACTTAAGTGTTCAACCAATGACATAAAAACACTTATTGGATGCACAAGATTGGTTAAAAACCCTAATTGGATAAGATTTAGCTTAGAGAGGAAGAAAATGACCTAATTGTTCATATAATGACACAAAAACACCTATCAGATACACAAGATTTGTTAGAAACCCTAATTGAACAAGATTAAGTGTAGGGAGGACGAAAATGACCTAAATGTTCATCCAATGACACAAAACACCTATTGGATGCACAAGATTGGTTAAAAACCCTTATTGGATAAGAATTAGCCTAGGGAGGACGAAAATGACCTAAGTGTTCATCCAATGACACAAAACACCTATTGGATGTATAAGATTGGTTAAAAACCCTAATTGGACAAGAATTAGCCTAGGGAGGACGAAAATGACCTAATTGTTCATCCAACGACACAAAAACACCTATCGGATGCACAAGATTCGTTAGAAACCCTAATTGGAGAAGATTAAGTGTAGGGAGGACGAAAATGACCTAAATGTTCATCCAATGACACAAAACACCCATTGGATGCACAAGATTGGTTAAAAACCCTAATTGGATAAGAATTAGCCTAGGGAGGACGATAATGACCTAAATGTTCATCCAATGACACAAAACACCTATTGGATGCACAAGATTGGTTTTAAACCCTAATTGGACAAGAATTAGCCTAGGGAGGACGAAAATGACTTAAGTGTTCAACCAATGACATAAAAACACTTATTGGATGCACAAGATTGGTTAAAAACCCTAATTGGATAAGATTTAGCTTAGAGAGGAAGAAAATGACCTAATTGTTCATCTAATGACACAAAAACACCTATCAGATACACAAGATTGGTTAGAAACCCTAATTGGACAAGATTAAGTGTAGGGAGGACGAAAATGACCTAAATGTTCATCCAATGACACAAAACACCTATTGGATGCACAAGTTTGGTTAAAAACCCTAATTGGACAAGAATTAGCCTAGGGAGGACGAAAATGACGTAAGTGTTCATCCAATGACACAAAACACCTATTGGATGTATAAGATTGGTTAAAAACCCTAATTGGACAAGAATTAGCCTAGGGAGGACGAAAATGACCTAATTGTTCATCCAACGACACAAAAACACCTATCGGATGCACAAGATTCGTTAGAAACCCTAATTGGACAAGATTAAGTGTAGGGAGGACGAAAATGACCTAAATGTTCATCCAATGACACAAAACACCTATTGGATGCACAAGATTGGTTAAAAACCCTAATTGGATAAGAATTAGCCTAGGGAGGACGATAATGACCTAAACGTTCATCCAATGACACAAAACACCTATTGGATGCACAAGATTGGTTTTAAACCCTAATTGGATAAGATTTAGCTTAGGGAGGAAGAAAATGACCTAATTGTTCATCTAATGACACAAAAACACCCATTGGATGCACAAGATTAGTTAAAAACCCTAATTGGACAAGATTAAGTGTAGCGAGAACGAAAACGACCTAAATGTTCATCCAATGACACAAAACACCTATTGGATGCACAACATTGGTTAAAAACCCTAATTGGACAAGATTAAGTGTAGGTAGGACGAAAATGACGTAAATGTTCATCCAATGACAAAATCCTATTGGATGCACAAGATTGGTTAAAAACCCAAATTGGACAAGATTAAGTGTAGGGGGCACGAAAATGACCTAAATGTTCATCCAATGACACAAAACACCTATTGGATGCACAAGAATGGTTAAAAACCCTAACTAGACAAGATTAAGTGTAGGGAGGACGAAAATGTCCTAAATGTTCATCCAATGACACAAAACACCTATTGGATGCACAAGATTGGTTAAAAACCCTAATTGGACAAGATTTAGCTTAGGGTGGAAGAAAATGACCTAATTGTTGATCCAATGACACAAAAACACCCATTGGATGCACAAGATTAGTTAAAAACCCTAATTGGACAAGGTTAAGTGTAGGGAGGACGAAAATGACCTAAATATTCATCCAATGACACAAACACAACTATCGGATGCACAAGATTGGTTAGAAACCCTAATTGGACAAGCTTTAGCCTAGGGAGGATGAAAAGGACCTAAATGTATATCCAATGACACAAGAACACCTGTTGGATGCACAAGATTGGTTAAAAACCCTAATTGGACAAGATTTAGCCTAGGGAGGACGGAAATGACCTAATTGTTCATCCAATGACACAACAACACCCACTGGATGCACAAGATTGGTTAAAAACCCTAATTGGACAAGATTAAGTGTAGGGAGGACGAAAACACCTATTGGATGCACAAGATTGGTTAAAAACCTAAATTGGACAAGATTAAGTGTAGGGGGGACGAAAATGACCTAAATGTTCATCCAATGACACAAAACACCTATTGGATGCACAATATTGGTTAGAAACCCTAATTGGACAAGCATTAGCCTAGGGAGGATGAAAATGACCTAAATGTTCATCCAATGACACAAGAACACCTGTTGGATGCACAAGATTGGTTAAAAACCCTAATTGGACAAGAATTAGCCTAGGGAGGACGGAAATGACCTAATTGTTCATCCAATGACCCAAAAACACCCATTGGATGCACAAGATTGGTTAAAAACCCTAATTGGACAAGATTAAGTGTAGGGAGGACGAAAATGACCTAAATGTTCATCCAATGACACAAAACACCTATTGGATGCACAAGATTGGTTAAAAACCCTAATTGGACAAGAATTAGCCTAGGGAGGACGAAAATGACCTAAATGTTCATCCAAGGACACAAAACACCTATTGGATGCACAAGATTAGTTAAAAACCCAAATTGGACAAGAATTAGCCTAGGGAGGACGAAAATGACCTAAGTGTTCATCCAATGACACAAAAACACCTATCGAATGCACTAGATTGGTTAGAAACCCTAATTGGACAATATTAAGTTTAGGGAGGACGAAAGTGACCTAAATGTTCATCCAATGACACAAACACAACTATTGGATGCACAAGATTGGTTTGAAACCCTAATTGGACAAGAATTAGCCTAGGGAGGACAAAAATGACCTAAATGTTCATCCAAGGACACAAAACACCTATTGGATGCACAAGATTGGTTAAAAACCCTAATTGGACAAGATTTAGCCTAGGGAGGACGGAAATGACCTAAATATTCATCCAATGACACAAAACACGTATTGGACGCACAAGATTGGTTAAAAACCCAAATTGGACAAGATTAAGTGTAGGGAGGACGAAAATGACCTAAATGTTCATCCAATGACACAAAACACCTATTGGATGCACAAGATTGGTTAAAAACCCTAATTGGACAAGAATTAGCCTAGGGAGGACGAAAATGACCTAATTGTTCATCAATTGACACAAAAAACGTGTTGGATGCACAAGATTGGTTAATAACCCTAATTGGACAAGAATTAGCCTAGGGAGGACGAAAATGACCTAATTGTTCATCCAATGACACAAAACACCTATTCGATGCACAAGATTGGTCAGAAACCCTAATTGGACAAGATTAAATTTAGGGAGAACGAAAATGACCTTAATGTTCATCTAATGACACAAAAACACCTATTGGATGCACAAGATTGGTTAAAAACCCTAGTTGGGCAAGATTAAGTGTTGGGAGGACGAAAATGAGCTAAATGTTTATCCAATGACACAAAACACCTATTGGATGCACAAGATTGGTTAAAAACCCTAATTGGACAAGATTAAGTTTAGGGAGGATGAAAATGACCTAATTGTTCATCCAATGACACAAAAACACCTATTGGATGCACAAGATTGGTTAGAAACCCTAATTGGACAAGATTAAGCCTAGGGAGGACGAAAATGACCTAAATGTTCATCCAATGACACAAAACACCTATTGGATGCACAAGATTGGTTAAAAGCCCTAATTGGACAAGAATTAGCCTAGGGAGGACGAAAATGACCTAATTGTTCATCCAATGACACAAAAACACCTATTGGATGCACAAGATTGGTTAATTACCCTAATTGGACAAGAATAAGCCTAGGGAGCACGAAAATGACCTAATTGTTCATCCAATGACACAAAAACGCCTAATGGACAAGATTAAGTTTAGGGAGAACGAAAATGAGCTAAATGTTCATCCAATGACACAAAAACAACTATTGGATGCACAAGATTGGTTCAAAACCCTAATTGGACAAGATTAAGTGTAGGGAGGACGAAAATGACCTAAATGTTCATCCAATGACACAAAACACCTATTGGATGCACAAGATTGGTTAAAAACCCTAATTGGACAAGAATTAGCCTAGGGAGGACGAAAATGACCTAATTGTTCATCCAATGACACAAAAACACCTATTGGATGCACAAGATTGGTTAGAAACCCTAATTGGAAGAGATTAAGTTTAGGGAGGACGAAAATGACATCAAAGTTCATCTAATGAGACAAAAACAACAATTGGATGCACAAGATTGGTTAGAAACCCTAATTGGACAAGATTAAGTGTAGGGAGGACGAAAATGACCTAAATGTTCATCCAATGACACAAAACACCTATTGGATGCACAAGATTGGTTAAAAACCCTAATTGGACAAGAATTAGCCTAGGGAGGACGAAAATGACCTAATTGTTCATCCAATGACACAAAAACACCAATTGGATGCACAAGATTGGTTAGAAACCCTAATTGGACAAGATAAAGTGTAGGAAGGACGAAAATGACCTAAGTGTTCATCCAATGACACAAAACTCCTATTGGATGCACAAGATTGGTTAAAAACCCTAATTGGACAAGAATTAGCCTAGGGAGGACGAAAATGACCTAATTGTTCATCCAATGACACAAAAACACCTATCGGATGCACAAGATTGGTTAGAAACCCTAATTGAACAGGATTAAGTGTAGGGAGGACGAAAATGACCTAAATGTTCATCCAATGACACAAAACACCTATTGGATGCACAAGATTGGTTAAAAACCCTAATTGGATAAGATTAAGTTTAGGGAGGACGAAAATGACATAAATATTCATCCAATGACACAACACACCTATTGAATGAACAAGATTGGTTAAAAACCCTAATTGGACAAGATTAAGTGTAGGGAGGACGAAAATGACCTAAATGTTCATCCAATGACACACAAAAACACCTATCGGATGCACAAGATTGGTTTGAAACCATAATTGAACAAGATTAAGTGTAGGGAGGACGAAAATGACCTAAATGTTCATCCAATGACACAAAACACCTATTGGATGCACAAGATTGGTTAAAAACCCTAATTGGACAAGAATTAGCCTAGGGAGGACGAAAATGACCTAATTGTTCATCCAATGACACAAAACACCTATTGGATGCACAAGATTGGTTAAAAACCGTAATTGGATAAGATTAAGTTTAGGGAGGACGAAAATGACATAAATATTCATCCAATGACACAACACACCTATTGAATGAACAAGATTGGTTAAAAACCCTAATTGGACAAGATTAAGTGTAGGGAGGACGAAAATGACCTAAATGTTCATCCAATGACACAAAACACCTATTGGATGCACAAGTTTGGTTAAAAACCCTAATTGGACAAGATTAAGTGTAGGGAGGACGAAAATGACCTAAATGTTTATCCAATGACACAAAAACACCTATCGGATGCACAATATTTGTTAGAAACCCTAATTGAACAAGATTAAGTGTAGGGAGGACAAAAATGACCTAAATGTTCATCCAATGACACAAAACACCTATTGGATGCACAAGATTGGTTAAAAACCGTAATTGGATAAGATTAAGTTTAGGGAGGACGAAAATGACATAAATATTCATCCAATGACACAACACACCTATTGGATGAACAAGATTGGTTAAAAACCCTAATTGGACAAGATTAAGTGTAGGGAGGACGAAAATGACCTAAATGTTCATCCAATGACACAAAAACACCTATCGGATGCACAAGATTGGTTAGAAACCCTAATTGAACAAGATTAAGTGTAGGGAGGACGAAAATGACCTAAATGTTCATCCAATGACACAAAACACCTATTGGATGCACAAGATTGGTTAAAAACCCTAATTGGATAAGAATTAGCATAAGGAAGACGAAAATGACCTAAATGTTCATCCAATGACACAAAACACCTATTGGATGCACAAGATTGGTTAAAAACCCTAATTGGACAAGATTAAGTGTACGGAGGACGAAAATGACCTAAATGTTTATCCAATGACACAAAAACACCTATCGGATGCACAAGATTGGTTAGAAACCCTAATTGAACAAGATTAAGTGTAGGGAGGACGAAAATGACCTAAATGTTCATCCAATGACACAAAACACCTATCGGATGCATAAGATTGGTTAAAAACCGTAATTGGATAAGATTAAGTTTAGGGAGGACGAAAATGACATAAATATTCATCCAATGACACAACACACCTATTGAATGAACAAGATTGGTTAAAAACCCTAATTGGACAAGATTAAGTGTAGGGAGGACGAAAATGACCTAAATATTCATCCAATGACACAAAAACACCTATCGGATGCACAAGATTGGTTAGAAACCCTAATTGAACAAGATTAAGTGTAGGGAGGACGAAAATGACCTAAATGTTCATCCAATGACACAAAACACCTATTGGATGCACAAGATTGGTTAAAAACACTAATTGGATAAGAATTAGCATAAGGAGGACGAAAATGACCTAAATGTTCATCCAATGACACAAAACACCTATTGGATGCACAAGATTGGTTAAAAACCCTAATTGGACAAGAATTAGCCTAGGGAGGACGAAAATGACCTAATTGTTCATCCAATGACACAAAAACACCTATCGGATGCACAAGATTCGTTAGAAACCCTAATTGGACAAGATTAAGTGTAGGGAGGACGAAAATGACCTAAATGTTCATCCAATGACACAAAACACCTATTGGATGCACAAGATTGGTTAAAAACCCTTATTGGATAAGAATTAGCCTAGGGAGGACGAAAATGACCTAAGTGTTCATCCAATGACACAAAACACCTATTGGATGTATAAGATTGGTTAAAAACCCTAATTGGACAAGAATTA
>JBBPBS010000933.1:184506-225894 GCA_037974835.1 Cicer judaicum
GACACAAAAACACCTATCGGATGCACAAGATTCGTTAGAAACCCTAATTGGACAAGATTAAGTGTAGGGAGGACGAAAATGACCTAAATGTTCATCCAATGACACAAAACACCTATTGGATGCACAAGATTGCTTAAAAACCCTAATTGGATAAGAATTAGCCTAGGGAGGACGATAATGACCTAAACGTTCATCCAATGACACAAAACACCTATTGGATGCACAAGATTGGTTTTAAACCCTAATTGGATAAGATTTAGCTTAGGGAGGAAGAAAATGACCTAATTGTTCATCTAATGACACAAAAACACCCATTGGATGCACAAGATTAGTTAAAAACCCTAATTCGACAAGATTAGGTGTAGCGAGAACGAAAACGACCTAAATGTTCATCCAATTACACAAAACACCTATTGGATGCACAACATTGGTTAAAAACCCTAATTGGACAAGATTAAGTGTAGGTAGGACGAAAATGACGTAAATGTTCATCCAATGACAAAATCCTATTGGATGCACAAGATTGGTTAAAAACCCAAATTGGACAAGATTAAGTGTAGGGGGCACGAAAATGACCTAAATGTTCATCCAATGACACAAAACACCTATTGGATGCACAAGAATGGTTAAAAACCCTAACTGGACAAGATTAAGTGTAGGGAGGACGAAAATGTCCTAAATGTTCATCCAATGACACAAAACACCTATTGGATGCACAAGATTGGTTAAAAACCCTAATTGGACATGATTTAGCTTAGGGTGGAAGAAAATGACCTAATTGTTGATCCAATGACACAAAAACACCCATTGGATGCACAAGATTGGTTAAAAACCCTAATTGGACAAGATTAAGTGTTGGGAGGACGAAAACACCTATTGGATGCACAAGATTGGTTAAAAACCTAAATTGGACAAGATGAAGTGTAGGGGGGACGAAAATGACCTAAATGTTCATCCAATGACACAAGATTGGTTAGAAACCCTAATTGGACAAGCATTAGCCTAGGGAGGATGAAAATGACCTAAATGTTCATCCAATGACACAAGAACACCTGTTGGATGCACAAGATTGGTTAAAAACCCTAATTGGACAAGAATTAGCCTAGGGAGGACGGAAATGACCTAATTGTTCATCCAATGACCCAAAAACACCCATTGGATGCACAAGATTGGTTAAAAACCCTAATTGGACAAGATTAAGTGTAGGGAGGACGAAAATGACCTAAATGTTCATCCAATGACACAAAACACCTATTGGATGCACAAGATTGGTTAAAAACCCTAATTGGACAAGAATTAGCCTAGGGAGGACGAAAATGACCTAAATGTTCATCCAAGGACACAAAACACCTATTGGATGCACAAGATTAGTTAAAAACCCAAATTGGACAAGAATTAGCCTAGGGAGGACGAAAATGACCTAAGTGTTCATCCAATGACACAAAAACACCTATCGAATGCACTAGATTGGTTAGAAACCCTAATTGGACAATATTAAGTTTAGGGAGGACGAAAGTGACCTAAATGTTCATCCAATGACACAAACACAACTATTGGATGCACAAGATTGGTTTGAAACCCTAATTGGACAAGAATTAGCCTAGGGAGGACAAAAATGACCTAAATGTTCATCCAAGGACACAAAACACCTATTGGATGCACAAGATTGGTTAAAAACCCTAATTGGACAAGATTTAGCCTAGGGAGGACGGAAATGACCTAAATATTCATCCAATGACACAAAACACGTATTGGACGCACAAGATTGGTTAAAAACCCAAATTGGACAAGATTAAGTGTAGGGAGGACGAAAATGACCTAAATGTTCATCCAATGACACAAAACACCTATTGGATGCACAAGATTGGTTAAAAACCCTAATTGGACAAGAATTAGCCTAGGGAGGACGAAAATGACCTAAGTGTTCATCCAATGACACAAAACACCTATTGGATGTATAAGATTGGTTAAAAACCATAATTGGACAAGAATTAGCCTAGGGAGGACGAAAATGACCTAATTGTTCATCCAACGACACAAAAACACCTATCGGATGCACAAGATTCGTTAGAAACCCTAATTGGACAAGATTAAGTGTAGGGAGGACGAAAATGACCTAAATGTTCATCCAATGACACAAAACACCTATTGGATGCACAAGATTGGTTAAAAACCCTAATTGGATAAGAATTAGCCTAGGGAGGACGATAATGACCTAAACGTTCATCCAATGACACAAAACACCTATTGGATGCACAAGATTGGTTTTAAACCCTAATTGGATAAGATTTAGCTTAGGGAGGAAGAAAATGACCTAATTGTTCATCTAATGACACAAAAACACCCATTGGATGCACAAGATTAAGTGTAGCGAGAACGAAAACGACCTAAATGTTCATCCAATGACACAAAACACCTATTGGATGCACAACATTGGTTAAAAACCCTAATTGGACAAGATTAAGTGTAGGTAGGACGAAAATGACGTAAATGTTCATCCTATGACAAAATCCTATTGGATGCACAAGATTGGTTAAAAACCCAAATTGGACAAGATTAAGTGTAGGGGGCACGAAAATGACCTAAATGTTCATCCAATGACACAAAACACCTATTGGATGCACAAGAATGGTTAAAAACCCTAACTGGACAAGATTAAGTGTAGGGAGGACGAAAATGTCCTAAATGTTCATCCAATGACACAAAACACCTATTGGATGCACAAGATTGGTTAAAAACCCTAATTGGACATGATTTAGCTTAGGGTGGAAGAAAATGACCTAATTGTTGATCCAATGACACAAAAACACCCATTGGATGCACAAGATTGGTTAAAAACCCTAATTGGACAAGATTAAGTGTAGGGAGGACGAAAACACCTATTGGATGCACAAGATTGGTTAAAAACCTAAATTGGACAAGATGAAGTGTAGGGGGGACGAAAATGACCTAAATGTTCATCCAATGACACAAGATTGGTTAGAAACCCTAATTGGACAAGCATTAGCCTAGGGAGGATGAAAATGACCTAAATGTTCATCCAATGACACAAGAACACCTGTTGGATGCACAAGATTGGTTAAAAACCCTAATTGGACAAGAATTAGCCTAGGGAGGACGGAAATGACCTAATTGTTCATCCAATGACCCAAAAACACCCATTGGATGCACAAGATTTGTTAAAAACCCTAATTGGACAAGATTAAGTGTAGGGAGGACGAAAATGACCTAAATGTTCATCCAATGACACAAAACACCTATTGGATGCACAAGATTGGTTAAAAACCCTAATTGGACAAGAATTAGCCTAGGGAGGACAAAAATGACCTAAATGTTCATCCAAGGACACAAAACACCTATTGGATGCACAAGATTGGTTAAAAACCCTAATTGGACAAGAATTAGCCTAGGGAGCACGAAAATGACCTAAGTGTTCATCCAATGACACAAAAACACCTATCGGATGCACAAGATTGGTTAGAAACCCTAATAGGACAATATTAAGTTTAGGGAGGACGAAAGTGACCTAAATGTTCATCCAATGACACAAACACAACTATTGGATGCACAAGATTGGTTAAAAACCCTAATTGGACAAGAATTAGCCTAGGGAGGACGGAAATGACCTAATTTTTCATCCAATGACACAAAAACACCCATTGGATGCACAAGATTGGTTAAAAACCTTAACTAGACAAGATTAAGTGTAGGGAGGACGAAAATGACCTAAATGTTCATCCAATGACACAAAACACCTATTGGATGCACAAGATTGGTTAAAAACCCTAATTGGACAAGAATTAGCCTAGGGAGGACAAAAATGACCTAAATGTTCATCCAAGGACACAAAACACCTATTGGATGTACAAGATTGGTTAAAAACCCTAATTGGACAAGAATTAGCCTAGGGAGGACGAAAATAACCTAATTGTTCATCCAATGACACAAAAACACCTATCGGATGCACAAGATTGGGTAGAAACCCTAATTGGAAAAGATTAAATGTGGGGAGGACGAAAATGACCTAAATGTTCGTCCAATGACACAAAACACTTATTGGATGCACAAGATTGGTTAAAAACCCTTATTGGATAAGAATTAGCCTAGGGAGGACGAAAATGACCTAAGTGTTCATCCAATGACACAAAACACCTATTGGATGTATAAGATTGGTTAAAAACCCTAATTGGACAAGAATTAGCCTAGGGAGGACGAAAATGACCTAATTGTTCATCCAACGACACAAAAACACCTATCGGATGCACAAGATTCGTTAGAAACCCTAATTGGACAAGATTTAGCCTAGGGAGGACGGAAATGACCTAATTGTTCATCCAATGACACAAAAACACCTATCGGATGCACAAGATTCGTTAGAAACCCTAATTGGAGAAGATTAAGTGTAGGGAGGACGAAAATGACCTAAATGTTCATCCAATGACACAAAACTCCCATTGGATGCACAAGATTGGTTAAAAACCCTAATTGGATAAGAATTAGCCTAGGGAGGACGATAATGACCTAAACGTTCATCCAATGACACAAAACACCTATTGGATGCACAAGATTGGTTTTAAACCCTAATTGGATAAGAATTAGCCTAGGGAGGACGAAAATGACTTAAGTGTTCAACCAATGACATAAAAACACTTATTGGATGCACAAGATTGGTTAAAAACCCTAATTGGATAAGATTTAGCTTAGAGAGGAAGAAAATGACCTAATTGTTCATCTAATGACACAAAAACACCTATCAGATACACAAGATTGGTTAGAAACCCTAATTGGACAAGATTAAGTGTAGGGAGGACGAAAATGACCTAAATGTTCATCCAATGACACAAAACACCTATTGGATGCACAAGTTTGGTTAAAAACCCTAATTGGACAAGAATTAGCCTAGGGAGGACGAAAATGACGTAAGTGTTCATCCAATGACACAAAACACCTATTGGATGTATAAGATTGGTTAAAAACCCTAATTGGACAAGAATTAGCCTAGGGA
This sequence comes from Cicer judaicum, assembly GCA_037974835.1. Lineage (NCBI taxonomy): Eukaryota > Viridiplantae > Streptophyta > Magnoliopsida > Fabales > Fabaceae > Cicer > Cicer judaicum. The sequence goes on from JBBPBS010000933.1 coordinate 189,512, forward strand.
GGACGAAAATGACCTAATTGTTCATCCAACGACACAAAAACACCTATCGGATGCACAAGATTCGTTAGAAACCCTAATTGGACAAGATTAAGTGTAGGGAGGACGAAAATGACCTAAATGTTCATCCAATGACACAAAACACCTATTGGATGCACAAGATTGGTTAAAAACCCTAATTGGATAAGAATTAGCCTAGGGAGGACGATAATGACCTAAACGTTCATCCAATGACACAAAACACCTATTGGATGCACAAGATTGGTTTTAAACCCTAATTGGATAAGATTTAGCTTAGGGAGGAAGAAAATGACCTAATTGTTCATCTAATGACACAAAAACACCCATTGGATGCACAAGATTAGTTAAAAACCCTAATTGGACAAGATTAAGTGTAGCGAGAACGAAAACGACCTAAATGTTCATCCAATGACACAAAACACCTATTGGATGCACAACATTGGTTAAAAACCCTAATTGGACAAGATTAAGTGTAGGTAGGACGAAAATGACGTAAATGTTCATCCAATGACAAAATCCTATTGGATGCACAAGATTGGTTAAAAACCCAAATTGGACAAGATTAAGTGTAGGGGGCACGAAAATGACCTAAATGTTCATCCAATGACACAAAACACCTATTGGATGCACAAGAATGGTTAAAAACCCTAACTGGACAAGATTAAGTGTAGGGAGGACGAAAATGTCCTAAATGTTCATCCAATGACACAAAACACCTATTGGATGCACAAGATTGGTTAAAAACCCTAATTGGACATGATTTAGCTTAGGGTGGAAGAAAATGACCTAATTGTTGATCCAATGACACAAAAACACCCATTGGATGCACAAGATTGGTTAAAAACCCTAATTGGACAAGATTAAGTGTAGGGAGGACGAAAACACCTATTGGATGCACAAGATTGGTTAAAAACCTAAATTGGACAAGATGAAGTGTAGGGGGGACGAAAATGACCTAAATGTTCATCCAATGACACAAGATTGGTTAGAAACCCTAATTGGACAAGCATTAGCCTAGGGAGGATGAAAATGACCTAAATGTTCATCCAATGACACAAGAACACCTGTTGGATGCACAAGATTGGTTAAAAACCCTAATTGGACAAGAATTAGCCTACGGAGGACGGAAATGACCTAATTGTTCATCCAATGACCCAAAAACACCCATTGGATGCACAAGATTGGTTAAAAACCCTAATTGGACAAGATTAAGTGTAGGGAGGACGAAAATGACCTAAATGTTCATCCAATGACACAAAACACCTATTGGATGCACAAGATTGGTTAAAAACCCTAATTGGACAAGAATTAGCCTAGGGAGGACGAAAATGACCTAATTGTTCATCCAACGACACAAAAACACCTATCGGATGCACAAGATTCGTTAGAAACCCTAATTGGACAAGATTTAGCCTAGGGAGGACGGAAATGACCTAATTGTTCATCCAATGACACAAAAACACCTATCGGATGCACAAGATTCGTTAGAAACCCTAATTGGATAAGAATTAGCCTAGGGAGGACGATAATGACCTAAACGTTCATCCAATGACACAAAACACCTATTGGATGCACAAGATTGGTTTTAAACCCTAATTGGATAAGAATTAGGCTAGGGAGGACGAAAATGACTTAAGTGTTCAACCAATGACATAAAAACACTTATTGGATGCACAAGATTGGTTAAAAACCCTAATTGGATAAGATTTAGCTTAGAGAGGAAGAAAATGACCTAATTGTTCATATAATGACACAAAAACACCTATCAGATACACAAGATTGGTTAGAAACCCTAATTGAACAAGATTAAGTGTAGGGAGGACGAAAATGACCTAAATGTTCATCCAATGACACAAAACACCTATTGGATGCACAAGATTGGTTAAAAACCCTTATTGGATAAGAATTAGCCTAGGGGGGACGAAAATGACCTAAGTGTTCATCCAATGACACAAAACACCTATTGGATGTATAAGATTGGTTAAAAACCCTAATTGGACAAGAATTAGCCTAGGGAGGACGAAAATGACCTAATTGTTCATCCAACGACACAAAAACACCTATCGGATGCACAATATTCGTTAGAAACCCTAATTGGAGAAGATTAAGTGTAGGGAGGACGAAAATGACCTAAATGTTCATCCAATGACACAAAACACCCATTGGATGCACAAGATTGGTTAAAAACCCTAATTGGATAAGAATTAGCCTAGGGAGGACGATAATGACCTAAATGTTCATCCAATGACACAAAACACCTATTGGATGCACAAGATTGGTTTTAAACCCTAATTGGATAAGAATTAGCCTAGGGAGGACGAAAATGACTTAAGTGTTCAACCAATGACATAAAAACACTTATTGGATGCACAAGATTGGTTAAAAACCCTAATTGGATAAGATTTAGCTTAGAGAGGAAGAAAATGACCTAATTGTTCATCTAATGACACAAAAACACCTATCAGATACACAAGATTGGTTAGAAACCCTAATTGGACAAGATTAAGTGTAGGGAGGACGAAAATGACCTAAATGTTCATCCAATGACACAAAACACCTATTGGATGCACAAGTTTGGTTAAAAACCCTAATTGGACAAGAATTAGCCTAGGGAGGACGAAAATGACGTAAGTGTTCATCCAATGACACAAAACACCTATTGGATGTATAAGATTGGTTAAAAACCCTAATTGGACAAGAATTAGCCTAGGGAGGACGAAAATGACCTAATTGTTCATCCAACGACACAAAAACACCTATCGGATGCACAAGATTCGTTAGAAACCCTAATTGGACAAGATTAAGTGTAGGGAGGACGAAAATGACCTAAATGTTCATCCAATGACACAAAACACCTATTGGATGCACAAGATTGGTTAAAAACCCTAATTGGATAAGAATTAGCCTAGGGAGGACGATAATGACCTAAACGTTCATCCAATGACACAAAACACCTATTGGATGCACAAGATTGGTTTTAAACCCTAATTGGATAAGATTTAGCTTAGGGAGGAAGAAAATGACCTAATTGTTCATCTAATGACACAAAAACACCCATTGGATGCACAAGATTAGTTAAAAACCCTAATTGGACAAGATTAAGTGTAGCGAGAACGAAAACGACCTAAATGTTCATCCAATGACACAAAACACCTATTGGATGCACAACATTGGTTAAAAACCCTAATTGGACAAGATTAAGTGTAGGTAGGACGAAAATGACGTAAATGTTCATCCAATGACAAAATCCTATTGGATGCACAAGATTGGTTAAAAACCCAAATTGGACAAGATTAAGTGTAGGGGGCACGAAAATGACCTAAATGTTCATCCAATGACACAAAACACCTATTGGATGCACAAGAATGGTTAAAAACCCTAACTGGACAAGATTAAGTGTAGGGAGGACGAAAATGTCCTAAATGTTCATCCAATGACACAAAACACCTATTGGATGCACAAGATTGGTTAAAAACCCTAATTGGACATGATTTAGCTTAGGGTGGAAGAAAATGACCTAATTGTTGATCCAATGACACAAAAACACCCATTGGATGCACAAGATTGGTTAAAAACCCTAATTGGACAAGATTAAGTGTAGGGAGGACGAAAACACCTATTGGATGCACAAGATTGGTTAAAAACCTAAATTGGACAAGATGAAGTGTAGGGGGGACGAAAATGACCTAAATGTTCATCCAATGACACAAGATTGGTTAGAAACCCTAATTGGACAAGCATTAGCCTAGGGAGGATGAAAATGACCTAAATGTTCATCCAATGACACAAGAACACCTGTTGGATGCACAAGATTGGTTAAAAACCCTAATTGGACAAGAATTAGCCTAGGGAGGACGGAAATGACCTAATTGTTCATCCAATGACCCAAAAACACCCATTGGATGCACAAGATTTGTTAAAAACCCTAATTGGACAAGATTAAGTGTAGGGAGGACGAAAATGACCTAAATGTTCATCCAATGACACAAAACACCTATTGGATGCACAAGATTGGTTAAAAACCCTAATTGGACAAGAATTAGCCTAGGGAGGACAAAAATGACCTAAATGTTCATCCAAGGACACAAAACACCTATTGGATGCACAAGATTGGTTAAAAACCCTAATTGGACAAGAATTAGCCTAGGGAGCACGAAAATGACCTAAGTGTTCATCCAATGACACAAAAACACCTATCGGATGCACAAGATTGGTTAGAAACCCTAATAGGACAATATTAAGTTTAGGGAGGACGAAAGTGACCTAAATGTTCATCCAATGACACAAACACAACTATTGGATGCACAAGATTGGTTAAAAACCCTAATTGGACAAGAATTAGCCTAGGGAGGACGGAAATGACCTAATTTTTCATCCAATGACACAAAAACACCCATTGGATGCACAAGATTGGTTAAAAACCTTAACTAGACAAGATTAAGTGTAGGGAGGACGAAAATGACCTAAATGTTCATCCAATGACACAAAACACCTATTGGATGCACAAGATTGGTTAAAAACCCTAATTGGACAAGAATTAGCCTAGGGAGGACGAAAATGACCTAAGTGTTCATCCAATGACACAAAACACCTATTGGATGTATAAGATTGGTTAAAAACCATAATTGGACAAGAATTAGCCTAGGGAGGACGAAAATGACCTAATTGTTCATCCAACGACACAAAAACACCTATCGGATGCACAAGATTCGTTAGAAACCCTAATTGGACAAGATTAAGTGTAGGGAGGACGAAAATGACCTAAATGTTCATCCAATGACACAAAACACCTATTGGATGCACAAGATTGGTTAAAAACCCTAATTGGATAAGAATTAGCCTAGGGAGGACGATAATGACCTAAACGTTCATCCAATGACACAAAACACCTATTGGATGCACAAGATTGGTTTTAAACCCTAATTGGATAAGATTTAGCTTAGGGAGGAAGAAAATGACCTAATTGTTCATCTAATGACACAAAAACACCCATTGGATGCACAAGATTAGTTAAAAACTCTAATTCGACAAGATTAAGTGTAGCGAGAACGAAAACGACCTAAATGTTCATCCAATGACACAAAACACCTATTGGATGCACAACATTGGTTAAAAACCCTAATTGGACAAGATTAAGTGTAGGTAGGACGAAAATGACGTAAATGTTCATCCAATGACAAAATCCTATTGGATGCACAAGATTGGTTAAAAACCCAAATTGGACAAGATTAAGTGTAGGGGGCACGAAAATGACCTAAATGTTCATCCAATGATACAAAACACCTATTGGATGCACAAGAATGGTTAAAAACCCTAACTAGACAAGATTAAGTGTAGGGAGGACGAAAATGTCCTAAATGTTCATCCAATGACACAAAACACCTATTGGATGCACAAGATTGGTTAAAAACCCTAATTGGACAAGATTTAGCTTAGGGTGGAAGAAAATGACCTAATTGTTGATCCAATGACACAAAAACACCCATTGGATGCACAAGATTAGTTAAAAACCCTAATTGGACAAGGTTAAGTGTAGGGAGGACGAAAATGACCTAAATATTCATCCAATGACACAAACACAACTATCGGATGCACAAGATTGGTTAGAAACCCTAATTGGACAAGCTTTAGCCTAGGGAGGATGAAAAGGACCTAAATGTATATCCAATGACACAAGAACACCTGTTGGATGCACAAGATTGGTTAAAAACCCTAATTGGACAAGATTTAGCCTAGGGAGGACGGAAATGACCTAATTGTTCATCCAATGACACAACAACACCCACTGGATGCACAAGATTGGTTAAAAACCCTAATTGGACAAGATTAAGTGTAGGGAGGACGAAAACACCTATTGGATGCACAAGATTGGTTAAAAACCTAAATTGGACAAGATTAAGTGTAGGGGGGACGAAAATGACCTAAATGTTCATCCAATGACACAAAACACCTATTGGATGCACAATATTGGTTAGAAACCCTAATTGGACAAGCATTAGCCTAGGGAGGATGAAAATGACCTAAATGTTCATCCAATGACACAAGAACACCTGTTGGATGCACAAGATTGGTTAAAAACCCTAATTGGACAAGAATTAGCCTAGGGAGGACGGAAATGACCTAATTGTTCATCCAATGACCCAAAAACACCCATTGGATGCACAAGATTGGTTAAAAACCCTAATTGGACAAGATTAAGTGTAGGGAGGACGAAAATGACCTAAATGTTCATCCAATGACACAAAACACCTATTGGATGCACAAGATTGGTTAAAAACCCTAATTGGACAAGAATTAGCCTAGGGAGGACGAAAATGACCTAAATGTTCATCCAAGGACACAAAACACCTATTGGATGCACAAGATTAGTTAAAAACCCAAATTGGACAAGAATTAGCCTAGGGAGGACGAAAATGACCTAAGTGTTCATCCAATGACACAAAAACACCTATCGAATGCACTAGATTGGTTAGAAACCCTAATTGGACAATATTAAGTTTAGGGAGGACGAAAGTGACCTAAATGTTCATCCAATGACACAAACACAACTATTGGATGCACAAGATTGGTTTGAAACCCTAATTGGACAAGAATTAGCCTAGGGAGGACAAAAATGACCTAAATGTTCATCCAAGGACACAAAACACCTATTGGATGCACAAGATTGGTTAAAAACCCTAATTGGACAAGATTTAGCCTAGGGAGGACGGAAATGACCTAAATATTCATCCAATGACACAAAACACGTATTGGACGCACAAGATTGGTTAAAAACCCAAATTGGACAAGATTAAGTGTAGGGAGGACGAAAATGACCTAAATGTTCATCCAATGACACAAAACACCTATTGGATGCACAAGATTGGTTAAAAACCCTAATTGGATAAGATTTAGCTTAGGGAGGAAGAAAATGACCTAATTGTTCATCTAATGACACAAAAACACCTATCAGATACACAAGATTGGTTAGAAACCCTAATTGGACAAGATTAAGTGTAGGGAGGACGAAAATGACCTAAATGTTCATCCAATGACACAAAACACTTATTGGATGCACAAGATTGGTCAAAAACCCTAATTGGATAAGAATTAGCCTAGAGAGGACGAAAATGACCTAAGTGTTCATCCTATGACACAAAACACCTATTGGATGCACAAGATTGGTTAAAAACCCTAATTGGACAAGAATTAGCCTAGGGACGACGAAAATGACCTCAGTGTTCAACCAATGACACAAAAACACTTATTGGATGCACAAGATTGGTTAAAAACCTTAATTGGATAAGATTTAGCTTAGGGAGGAAGAAAATGACCTAATTGTTCATCTAATGACACAAAAACACCTATCGGATACACAAGATTGGTTAGAAACCCTAATTGGACAAGATTAAGTGTAGGGAGGACGAAAATGACCTAAATGTTCATCCAATGACACAAAACACCTATTGGATGCACAAGATTGGTTAAAAACCCTAATTGGATAAGAATTAGCCTAGGGAGGACGATAATGACCTAAACGTTCATCCAATGACACAAAACACCTATTGGATGCACAAGATTGGTTTTAAACCCTAATTGGATAAGATTTAGCTTAGGGAGGAAGAAAATGACCTAATTGTTCATCTAATAACACAAAAACACCCATTGGATGCACAAGATTAGTTAAAAACCCTAATTGGACAAGATTAAGTGTAGCGAGAACGAAAACGACCTAAATGTTCATCCAATGACACAAAACACCTATTGGATGCACAACATTGGTTAAAAACCCTAATTGGACAAGATTAAGTGTAGGTAGGACGAAAATGACGTAAATGTTCATCCAATGACAAAATCCTATTGGATGCACAAGATTGGTTAAAAACCCAAATTGGACAAGATTAAGTGTAGGGGGCACGAAAATAACCTAAATGTTCATCCAATGACACAAAACACCTATTGGATGCACAAGAATGGTTAAAAACCCTAACTGGACAAGATTAAGTGTTGGGAGGACGAAAATGTCCTAAATGTTCATCCAAGGACACAAAACACCTATTGGATGCACAAGATTGGTTAAAAACCCTAATTGGACAAGATTTAGCTTAGGGTGGAAGAAAATGACCTAATTGTCGATCCAATGACACAAAAACACCCATTGGATGCACAAGATTAGTTAAAAACCCTAATTGGACAAGGTTAAGTGTAGGGAGGACGAAAATGACCTAAATATTCATCCAATGACACAAACACAACTATCGGATGCACAAGATTGGTTAGAAACCCTAATTGGACAAGCTTTAGCCTAGGGAGGATGAAAAGGACCTAAATGTATATCCAACGACACAAGAACACCTGTTGGATGCACAAGATTGGTTAAAAACCCTAATTGGACAAGATTTAGCCTAGGGAGGACGGAAATGACCTAATTGTTCATCCAATGACACAAAAACACCCACTGGATGCACAAGATTGGTTAAAAACCCTAATTGGACAAGATTAAGTGTAGGGAGGACGAAAACACCTATTGGATGCACAAGATTGGTTAAAAACCCAAATTGGACAAGATTAAGTGTAGGGGGGACGAAAATGACCTAAATGTTCATCCAATGACACAAAAGACCTATTGGATACACAAGATTGGTTAAAAACCCTAATTGGACAAGAATTAGCCTAGGGAGGACGAAAATGACCTAAGTATTCATCCAATGACACAAAAACACCTATCGGATGCACAAGATTGGTTAGAAACCCTAATTGGACAATATTAAGTTTAGGGAGGACGAAAGTGACCTAAATGTTCATCCAATGACACAAACACAACTATTGGATGCACAAGATTGGTTAGAAACCCTAATTGGACAAGCATTAGCCTAGGGAGGATGAAAATGACCTAAATGTTCATCCAATGACACAAGAACACCTGTTGGATGCACAAGATTGGTTAAAAACCCTAATTGGACAAGAATTAGCCTAGGGAGGACGGAAATGACCTAATTGTTCATCCAATGACCCAAAAACACCCATTGGATGCACAAGATTGGTTAAAAACCCTAATTCGACAAGATTAAGTGTAGGGAGGACGAAAATGACCTAAATGTTCATCCAATGACACAAAACACCTATTGGATGCACAAGATTGGTTAAAAACCCTAATTGGACAAGAATTAGCCTAGGGAGGACAAAAATGACCTAAATGTTCATCCAAGGACACAAAACACCTATTGGATGCACAAGATTGGTTAAAAACCCTAATTGGACAAGAATTAGCCTAGGGAGGACGAAAATGACCTAAGTGTTCATCCAATGACACAAAAACACCTATCGGATGCACAAGATTGGTTAGAAACCGTAATAGGACAATATTAAGTTTAGGGACGACGAAAGTGACCTAAATGTTCATCCAATGACACAAACACAACTATTGGATGCACAAGATTGGTTAAAAACCCTAATTGGACAAGAATTAGCCTAGGGAGGACGGAAATGACCTAATTTTTCATCCAATGACACAAAAACACCCATTGGATGCACAAGATTGGTTAAAAACCTTAACTAGACAAGATTAAGTGTAGGGAGGACGAAAATGACCTAAATGTTCATCCAATGACACAAAACACCTATTGGATGCACAAGATTGGTTAAAAACCCTAATTGGACAAGAATTAGCCTAGGGAGGACAAAAATGACCTAAATGTTAATCCAAGGACACAAAACACCTATTCAATGCACAAGATTGGTTAAAAACCCTAATTGGACAAGAATTAGCCTAGGGAGGACGAAAATAACCTAATTGTTCATCCAATGACACAAAAACACCTATCGGATGCACAAGATTGGGTAGAAACCCTAATTGGAAAAGATTAAATGTGGGGAGGACGAAAATGACCTAAATGTTCGTCCAATGACACAAAAGACTTATTGGATGCACAAGATTGGTTAAAAACCCTTATTGGATAAGAATTAGCCTAGGGAGGACGAAAATGACCTAAGTGTTCATCCAATGACACAAAACACCTATTGGATGTATAAGATTGGTTAAAAACCCTAATTGGACAAGAATTAGCCTAGGGAGGACGAAAATGACCTAATTGTTCATCCAACGACACAAAAACACCTATCGGATGCACAAGATTCGTTAGAAACCCTAATTGGACAAGAATTAGCCTAGGGAGGACGATAATGACCTAAACGTTCATCCAATGACACAAAACACCTATTGGATGCACAAGATTCGTTAGAAATCCTAATTGGATAAGAATTAGGCTAGGGAGGACGAAAATGACCTAAATGTTCATCCAATGACACAAAACTCCCATTGGATGCACAAGATTGGTTAAAAACCCTAATTGGATAAGAATTAGCCTAGGGAGGACGATAATGACCTAAACGTTCATCCAATGACACAAAACACCTATTGGATGCACAAGATTGGTTTTAAACCCTAATTGGATAAGAATTAGCCTAGGGAGGACGAAAATGACTTAAGTTTTCAACCAATGACATAAAAACACTTATTGGATGCACAAGATTGGTTAAAAACCCTAATTGGATAAGATTTAGCTTAGAGAGGAAGAAAATGACCTAATTGTTCATCTAATGACACAAAAACACCTATCAGATACACAAGATTGGTTAGAAACCCTAATTGGACAAGATTAAGTGTAGGGAGGACGAAAATGACCTAAATGTTCATCCAATGACACAAAACACCTATTGGATGCACAAGATTGGTTAAAAACCCTAATTGGATAAGAATTAGACTAGGGAGGACGATAATGACCTAAACGTTCATCCAATGACACAAAACACCTATTGGATGCACAAGATTGGTTTTAAACCCTAATTGGATAAGATTTAGCTTAGGGAGGAAGAAAATGACCTAATTGTTCATCTAATGACACAAAAACACCCATTGGATGCACAAGATTAGTTAAAAACCCTAATTGGACAAGATTAAGTGTAGGGAGAACGAAAACGACCTAAATGTTCATCCAATGACACAAAACACCTATTGGATGCACAACATTGGTTAAAAACCCTAATTGGACAAGATTAAGTGTAGGTAGGACGAAAATGACGTAAATGTTCATCCAATGACAAAATCCTATTGGATGCACAAGATTGGTTAAAAACCCAAATTGGACAAGATTAAGTGTAGGGGGCACGAAAATGACCTAAATGTTCATCCAATGACACAAAACACCTATTGGATGCACAAGAATGGTTAAAAACCCTAACTGGACAAGATTAAGTGTAGGGAGGACGAAAATGTCCTAAATGTTCATCCAATGACACAAAACACCTATTGGATGCACAAGATTGGTTAAAAACCCTAATTGGACATGATTTAGCTTAGGGTGGAAGAAAATGACCTAATTGTTGATCCAATGACACAAAAACACCCATTGGATGCACAAGATTGGTTAAAAACCCTAATTGGACAAGATTAAGTGTAGGGAGGACGAAAACACCTATTGGATGCACAAGATTGGTTAAAAACCTAAATTGGACAAGATGAAGTGTAGGGGGGACGAAAATGACCTAAATGTTCATCCAATGACACAAGATTGGTTAGAAACCCTAATTGGACAAGCATTAGCCTAGGGAGGATGAAAATGACCTAAATGTTCATCCAATGACACAAGAACACCTGTTGGATGCACAAGATTGGTTAAAAACCCTAATTGGACAAGAATTAGCCTAGGGAGGACGGAAATGACCTAATTGTTCATCCAATGACCCAAAAACACCCATTGGATGCACAAGATTGGTTAAAAACCCTAATTGGACAAGATTAAGTGTAGGGAGGACGAAAATGACCTAAATGTTCATCCAATGACACAAAACACCTATTGGATGCACAAGATTGGTTAAAAACCCTAATTGGACAAGATTTAGCTTAGGGAGGAAGAAAATGACCTAATTGTTCATCCAATGACACAAAAACACCTATCGGATGCAGAAGATTGGTTAGAAACCCTAATTGGACAAGATTAAGTGTAGGGAGGACGAAAATGACCTAAATGTTGATCCAATGACACAAAACACCTATTGGATGCACAAGATTGGTTAAAAACCCTAATTGGATAAGAATTAGCCTAGGGAGGACGAAAATGACTTAATTGTTCATCCAATGACACAAAAACAACAATTGGATGTACAAGATTTGTTTGCAACCCTAATTGGACAAGATAAAGTGTAGGGAGAGCGAAAATGACCTAAATGTTCATCCAATGACACAAAATACCTATTGGATGCACAAGATTGGTATAAAACCCTAATTGGACAAGATTAAGTGTAGGGAGGACGAAAATGACCTAAATATTCATCCAATGACACAAAACACCTATTGGATGCACAAGATTGGTTAAAAACCCTAATTGGACAAGATTAAGTGTAGGGAGGACGAAAATGACCTAAATATTCATCCAATGACACAAAATACCTATTGGATGCACAAGATTGGTTAAAAACCCTAATTGGACAAGATTAAGTGTAGGGAGGACGAAAATGACCTAAATATTCATCCAATGACACAAAACACCTATTGGATGCACAAGATTGGTTAAAAACCCTAATTGGATAAGAATTAGCCTAGGGAGGACGATAATGACCTAAACGTTCATCCAATGACACAAAACACCTATTGGATGCACAAGATTGGTTTTAAACCCTAATTGGATAAGAATTAGCCTAGGGAGGACGAAAATGACTTAAGTGTTCAACCAATGACATAAAAACACTTATTGGATGCACAAGATTGGTTAAAAACCCTAATTGGATAAGATTTAGCTTAGAGAGGAAGAAAATGACCTAATTGTTCATCTAATGACACAAAAACACCTATCAGATACACAAGATTGGTTAGAAACCCTAATTGGACAAGATTAAGTGTAGGGAGGACGAAAATGACCTAAATGTTCATCCAATGACACAAAACACCTATTGGATGCACAAGATTGGTTAAAAACCCTAATTGGATAAGAATTAGCCTAGGGAGGACGAAATTGACCTAAATGTTCATCCAATGACACAAAAACACCCATTGGATGCACAAGATTGGTTAAAAACCCTAATTGGACAAGATTAAGTGTAGGGAGGACGGAAATGACCTAATTGTTCATCCAATGACACAAAATACCTATTGGATGCACAAGATTGGTTAAAAACCCTAATTGGACAAGAATTAGCCTAGGGAGGACAAAAATGACCTAAATGTTCATCCAATGACACAAACAACCTATTGGATGCACAAGATTGGATATAAATCCTAATTGGACAAGAATTAGTGTGGGGAGGACGAAAATAACCTAAATGTTCATCCAACGACACAAAACACCAATTGGATGCACAATATTGGTTAAAAACCCTAATTGGACAAGATTAAGTGTAGGGAGGACGAAAATGACCTAAATGTTCTTCCAATGACACAAAACACGTATTGGATGCACAAGATTGGTTAAAAACCCTAATTGGATAAGAATTAGCCTAGGGAGGACGAAAATGACTTAAGTGTTCAACCAATGACACAAAAACACCTATCGGATGCAGAAGATTGGTTAGAAACCCTAATTGGACAAGATTAAGTGTAGGGAGGACGAAAATGACCTAAATGTTGATCCAATGACACAAAACACCTATTGGATGCACAAGATTGGTTAAAAACCCTAATTGGATAAGAATTAGCCTAGGGAGGACGAAAATGACCTAATTGTTCATCCAATGACACAAAAACAGCAATTGGATGTACAAGATTGGTTAGCAACCCTAATTGGACAAGATAAAGTGTAGGGAGAGCGAAAATGACCTAAATGTTCATCCAATGACACAAAATACCTATTGGATGCACAAGATTGGTTAAAAACCCTAATTGGACAAGATTAAGTGTAGGGAGGACGAAAATGACCTAATTGTTCATCCAATGACACAAAACACCTATTGGATGCACAAGATTGGTTAAAAACCCTAATTGGATAAGAATTAGCCTAGGGAGGACGAAAATGACCTAAATGTTCATCCAATGACACAAAACACCTATTGGATGCACAAGATTGGTTAAAAACCCTAATTGGACAAGATTAAGTGTAGGGAGGACGAGAATGACCTAAATATTCATCCAATGACACAAAACACCTACTGGATGCACAAGATTGGTTAAAAACCCTAATTGGACAAGATTAAGTGTAGGGAGGACGAAAATGACCTAAATGTTCATCCAACGACACAAACACAACTATTGGTTGCTTAAGATTGGTTAGATACCCTAATTGGACAAGAATAAGCCTAGGGAGGATAGAACTGACCTAAATGTTCATCCAATGACACAAAACACCTATTGGATGCACAAGATTGGTTAAAAACCCTAATTGGACAAGAATTATCCTAGGGAGAACGAAAATGACCTAATTGTTCATCCAATGACACAAACACACCTATTGGATGCACAAGATTGGTTAAAAACCCTAATTGGACAAGGTTAAGTTTAGGGAGGACGAAAATGATGTAAATATTCGTCCATTGATACAAAACACCTATTGGATGCACAAGATTGGTTAAAAACCCTAATTCGACAAGAATTAGCCTAGGGAAGACGAAAATGACCTAATTGTTCATCCAATGACACAAACACACCTATTGGATGCACAAGATTGGTTAAAAACCCTAATTGGATAAGAATTAGCCTAGGGAGGACGAAAATGACCTAAATGTTCATCCAATGACACAAAACACTTATTGGATGCACAAGATTGGTTAAAAACCCTAATTAGACAAGATTAAGTGTAGGGATGACGAAAATGACCTAAATATTCATCCAATGACACAAAACACCTATTGGATGCACAAGATTGGATAGAAACCCTAATTGGACAAGGTTAAGTTTAGGGAGGACGAAAATGACGTAAATATTCGTCCAATGATACAAAACACCTATTGGATGCACAAGATTGGTTAAAAACCCTAATTCGACAAGAATTAGCCTAGGGAAGACGAAAATGACCTAATTGTTCATCCAATGACACAAACACACCTATTGGATGCACAAGATTGGTTAAAAACCCTAATTGGATAAGAATTAGCCTAGGGAGGACGAAAATGACCTAAATGTTCATCGAATGACACAAAACACCTATTGGATGCACAAGATTGGTTAAAAACCCTAATTGGACAAGAATTATGATAGGGAGGACGAAAATGACCTAATTGTTCATCCAATGACACAAAAACACCAATTGGATGCAGAAGAATTGTTAGAAACCCTAATTGGACAAGATAAAATGTAGGGAGGACGAAAATGACCTAAATGTTCATCCAATGACCCAAAACACCTATTGGATGCATAAGATTGGTTAAAAACCCAAATTGGACAAGATTAAGTGTAGGGAGAACGAAAATGACGTAAATATTCGTCCAATGATACAAAACACCTATTGGATGCACAAGATTGGTTAAAAACCCTAATTGGACAAGAATTATCCTAGGGAGGACGAAAATGACCTAAATGTTCATCGAATGACACAAAACACCTATTGGATGCACAAGATTGGTTAAAAACCCTAATTGGACAAGATTAAGTGTAGGGAGGACGAAAATGACCTAAATGTTCATCCAATGACACAAAACACCTATTGGATGCACAAGATTGCTTAAAAACCCTAATTGGACAAGATTAGGTTTAGGGAGGACGAAAATGACCTAAATGTTCATCCAATGACACAAAACACCTATTGGATGCACAAGATTGGTTAAAAACCCTAATTGGACAAGATTAAGTGTAGGGAGGACGAAAATGACCTAAATGTTCATCCAATGACACAAAATACCTATTGGATGCACAAGATTGGTTAAAAACCCTAATTGGATAAGAATTAGGCTAGGGAGGACGAAAATGTCCTAAATCTTCATCCAATGACACAAAGCACCTATTGGATCCACAAGATTGGTTAAAAACCCTAATTGGACAAGATTAAGTTTAGGGAGGACGAAAATGACCTAAATGTTCATCCAATGACACAAAACACCTATTGGATGCACAAGATTGGTTAAAAACCCTAATTGGACAAGAATTAGCATCGGGAGGACGAAAATGACCTAATTGTTCATCCAATGACACAAAACACGAATTGGATGCACAAGATTGGTTAGAAACCGTAATTGGACAAGAATTAGCTTAGGGTGGACGAAAATGACCTAATTGTTCATCCAATGACACAAAAACACCTATTGGATGCACAAGAGTGGTTAGAAACCCTAATTGGACAAGCATAAGCCTAGGGAGGACGAAAATGACCTAAATGTTCATCCAATGACACAAAAACACCTATTGGATGCACAAGATTGGTTAGAAACCCTAACTGAACAAGATTCAGTTTATGGAGGACGAAAATGACCTAAATGTTCATCCAATGACACAAAACACCTATTGGATGCACAAGATTGGTTAGAAACCGTAACTGGACAAGATTAAGTTTAGGGAGGACGAAAATGACCTAAATGTTCATCCAATGACACAAAACACCTATTGGATGCACAAGATTGGTTAAAAACCCTAATTGGACAAGAATAAGCCTAGCGAGGACGAAAATGACCTACTTGTTCATCCAATGACACAAAACACCTATTGGATGCACAAGATTGGTTAAAAACCGTAATTGGACAAGAATTAGCCTAGGGTGGACGAAAATGACCTTATTGTTCATCCAATGACACAAAAACACCTATTGGATGCACAAGAGTGGTTAGAAACCCTAATTGGACAAGCATAAGCCTAGGGAGGACGAAAATGACCTAAATGTTCATCCAATGACACAAAAACACCTATTGGATGCACAAGATTGGTTAGAAACCCTAACTGGACAAGATTAAGTTTAGGGAGGACGAAAATGACCTAAATGTTCATCCAATGACACAAAACACCTATTGGATGCACAAGATTGGTTAAAAACCCTAATTGGACAAGAATTAGCCTAGGGAGGACGAAAATGACCTAAACGTTCATCCAATGACACAAAACACCTATTGGATGCACAAGATTGCTTAAAAACCCTAATTGGACAAGAATTAGCCTAGGGAGGACGAAAATGACCTAAATGTTCATCCAATGACTCAAAAACACCTATTGGATGCTCAAGATTGGTGAAAAACCCTAATTGGACAAGAATAAGCCTAGGGAGAACGAAAATGACCTAATTATTCATCCAATGATACAAAAACACCTATTGGATGCACAATATTGGTTAAAAACCCTAATTGGACAAGATTAAGTTTAGGGAGGACGAAAATGACCTAAATGTTCATCCAATGACACAAAACACCTATTGGATGCACAAGATTGGTTAAAAACCCTAATTGGACAAGAATTAGCCTAGGGAGGACGAAAATGACCTAATTGTTCATCCAATGACACAAAAAAACCTATTGGATGCACATGATTGGTTAGAAACCCTAATTGGACAAGATTAAGTTTAGGGAGGACGAAAATGACCTAAATGTTCATCCAATGACACAAAACACCTATTGGATGCACAAGATTGGTTAAAAACCATAATTGGACAAGATTAAGTGTAGGGAGGACGAAAATGACCTAAATGTTCATCCAATGACACAAAACACCTATTGGATGCACAAGATTGGTTAAAAACCCTAATTGGATAAGAATTAGCCTAGGGAGGACGATAATGACCTAAACGTTCATCCAATGACACAAAACACCTATTGGATGCACAATATTGGTTTTAAACCCTAATTGGACAAGAATTATCAAAGGGAGGATGAAAATGACCTAATTGTTCATCCAATGACACAAAAACACCAATTGGATGCACAAGATTGGTTAGAAACCCTAATTGGACAAGATTAAGTGTAGGGAGGACGAAAATGACGTAAATGTTCATCCAATGACACAAAATCCTATTTAATGCACAAGATTGGTTAAAAACCCTAATTGGACAAGATTAAGTGTAGGGAGGACGAAAATGACCTAAATATTCATCCAATGACACAAAACACCTATTGGATGCACAAGATTGGTTAAAAACCCTAATTGGATAAGAATTAGCCTAGGGAGGACGAAAATGACCTAAATATTCATCCAATGACACAAAACACCTATTGGATGCACAAGATTGGTTAAAAACCCTAATTGGACAAGATTAAGTGTAGGGAGGACGAAAATGACCTAAATGTTCATCCAATGACACAAAACAAGTATTGGATGCATAAGAATGGTTAAAAACCCTAATTAGATAAGAATTAGCCAAGGGAGGACGAAAATGACTTAAGTGTTCAACCAACGACACAAAAACACCTATTCGATGCACAAGATTGGTTAAAAACCCTAATTGGACAAGATTTAGCTTAGGGAGGAAGAAAATGACCTAATTGTTCATCCAACGACACAAAAACACCTATCGGATGCACAAGATTGGTTAGAAACCCTAATTGGACAAGATTAAGTGTAGGGAGGACGAAAATGACCTAAATGTTCATACAATGACACAAAACACCTATTGGTTGCACAAAATTGGTTAAAAACCCTAATTGGATAAGAATTAGCCTTGGCATGACGAAAGTGACCTAATTGTTCATCCAATGACACAAAAACAACAATTGGATGTACAAGATTGGTTAGAAACCCTAATTGGACAAGACAAAGTGTAGGGAGAGCGAAAGGACCTAAATGTTCAGCCAATGACACAAAATACCTATTGGGTGCACAAGATTAGTTAAAAACCCTAATTGGACAAGATTAAGTGTAGGGAGGACGAAAATGACCTAATTGTTCATCCAATGACACAAAAACAACAATTGGATGTACAAGATTGGTTAGAAACCCTAATTGGACAAGACAAAGTGTAGGGAGAGCGAAATGACCTAAATATTCATCCAATGACACAAAACACGTATTGGACGCACAAGATTGGTTAAAAACCCAAATTGGACAAGATTAAGTGTAGGGAGGACGAAAATGACCTAAATGTTCATCCAATGACACAAAACACCTCTTGGATGCACAAGATCGATTAAAAACCCTAATTGGACAAGAATTAGCCTAGGGAGGACGAAAATGACCTAAATGTTCATCCAATGACACAAACACAACTATTGGATGCACAAGATTGGTTAGAAACCCTAATTGGACAAGAATTAGCCTAGGGAGGATGAAAATGACCTAATTGTTCATCCAACGACACAAAAACACCTATCGGATGCACAAGATTCGTTAGAAACCCTAATTGGACAAGAATTAGCCTAGGGAGGACGAAAATGACCTAAATGTTCATCCAATGACACAAAACACCTATTGGATGCACAAGATTGGTTAAAAACCCTAATTGGATAAGAATTAGCCTAGGGAGGACGAAATTGACCTAATTGTTCATCCAATGACACAAAACACCTATTGGATGCACAAGATTTGTTAAAAACCCTAATTGGACAAGATTTAGCCTAGGGAGGACGGAAATGACCTAATTGTTCATCCAATGACAAAAAAAAAACCCACTGGATGCACAAGATTGGTTAAAAACCCTAATTGGACAAGATTAAGTGTAGGGATGACGAAAATGACCTAAATATTCATCCAATGACACAAACACAACTATTGGATGCACAAGATTGGTTAGAAAACCTAATTCGACAAACATTAGCCTAAGGAGGATGAAAAGGACCTAAATGTTCATCCAATGACACAAGAACACCTGTTGGATGCACAAGATTGGTTAAAAACCCTAATTGGACAAGATTTAGCCTAAGGAGGACGAAATGACCTAATTGTTCATCCAATGACACAAAAACACCAATTGGATGCACAAGATTGGTTAAAAACCCTAATTGGACAAGATTAAGTTTAGGGAGGACGAAAGTGACCTAAATGTTCATCCAATGACAAAAATACCACTATTGGATGCACAAGATTGGTTAGTAACCCTAATTGGACAAGCATAAACCTAGGGAGGGTAAAAATAACCTAAATGTTCATCCAAGGACACAAAACACCTATTGGATGCACAAGATTGGTTAAAAACCCTAATTGGACAAGATTAAGTGTAGGGAGGACGAAAATGACCTAAATGTTCATCCAATGACACAAAACACCTATTGGATGCACAAGATTGGTTAAAAACCCTAATTGGACAAGATTAAGTGTAGGGATGACGAAAATGACCTAAATATTCATCCAATGACACAAACACAACTATTGGATGCACAAGATTGGTTAGAAAACCTAATTCGACAAACATTAGCCTAGGGAGGATGAAAAGGACCTAAATGTTCATCCAATGACACAAGAACACCTGTTGGATGCACAAGATTGGTTAAAAACCCTAATTGGACAAGATTTAGCCTAAGGAGGACGAAATGACCTAATTGTTCATCCAATGACACAAAAACACCAATTGGATGCACAAGATTGGTTAAAAACCCTAATTGGACAAGATTAAGTTTAGGGAGGACGAAAGTGACCTAAATGTTCATCCAATGACAAAAATACCACTATTGGATGCACAAGATTGGTTAGAAACCCTAATTGGACAAGCATAAACCTAGGGAGGGTAAAAATAACCTAAATGTTCATCCAAGGACACAAAACACCTATTGGATGCACAAGATTGGTTAAAAACCCTAATTGGACAAGATTAAGTGTAGGGAGGACGAAAATGACCTAAATGTTCATCCAATGACACAAAACACCTATTGGATGCACAAGATTGGTTAAAAACCCTAATTGGACAAGAATTAGCCTTGGGAGGACGAAAATGACCTAATTGTTCATCCAATGACACAAAAACACCTATCGGATGCACAAGATTGGGTAGAAACCCTAATTGGACAAGATTAAATGTGGGGAGGACGAAAATGATCTAAATGTTCGTCCAATGACACAAAACACTTATTGGATGCACAAGATTGGTTAAAAACCCTAATTGGATAAGAATTAGCCTAGGGAGGACGAAATTGACATAAATGTTCATCCAAGGACACAAAACACCTATTGGATGCACAAGATTGGTTAAAAACCCAAATTGGACAAGATTAAGTGTAGGGGGGACGAAAATGACCTAAATGTTCATCCAATGACACAAAACACCTATTGGATGTACAAGATTGGTTAAAAACCCTAATTGGATAAGATTTAGCTTAGGGAGGAAGAAAATGACCTAATTGTTCATCTAATGACACAAAAACACCTATCAGATACACAAGATTGGTTAGAAACCCTAATTGGACAAGATTAAGTGTAGGGAGGACGAAAATGACCTTAATGTTCATCCAATGACACAAAACACCTATTGGATGCACAAGATTGGTTAGAAACCCTAATTGGACAATATTAAGTTTAGGGAGGACGAAAGTGACCTAAATGTTCGTCGAATGACACAAACACAACTATTGGATGCACAAGATTGGTTAGAAACCCTAATTGGACAAGAATTAGCCTAGGGAGGACAAAAATGACCTAAATGTTCATCCAAGGACACAAAACACCTATTGGATGCACAAGATTGGTTAAAAACCCTAATTGGACAAGATTTAGCCTAGGGAGGACGGAAATGACCTAAATATTCATCCAATGACACAAAACACGTATTGGACGCACAAGATTGGTTAAAAACCCAAATTGGACAAGATTAAGTGTAGGGAGGACGAAAATGACCTAAATGTTCATCCAATGACACAAAACACCTATTGGATGCACAAGATTGGTTAAAAACCCTAATTGGATAAGATTTAGCTTAGGGAGGAAGAAAATGACCTAATTGTTCATCTAATGACACAAAAACACCTATCAGATACACAAGATTGGTTAGAAACCCTAATTGGACAAGATTAAGTGTAGGGAGGACGAAAATGACCTAAATGTTCATCCAATGACACAAAACACCTATTGGATGCACAAGATTGGTTAAAAACCCTAATTGGACAAGAATTAGCCTTGGGAGGACGAAAATGACCTAATTGTTCATCCAATGACACAAAAACACCTATCGGATGCACAAGATTGGGTAGAAACCCTAATTGGACAAGATTAAATGTGGGGAGGACGAAAATGATCTAAATGTTCGTCCAATGACACAAAACACTTATTGGATGCACAAGATTGGTTAAAAACCCTAATTGGATAAGAATTAGCCTAGGGAGGACGAAATTGACATAAATGTTCATCCAAGGACACAAAACACCTATTGGATGCACAAGATTGGTTAAAAACCCAAATTGGACAAGATTAAGTGTAGGGGGGACGAAAATGACCTAAATGTTCATCCAATGACACAAAACACCTATTGGATGTACAAGATTGGTTAAAAACCCTAATTGGATAAGATTTAGCTTAGGGAGGAAGAAAATGACCTAATTGTTCATCTAATGACACAAAAACACCTATCAGATACACAAGATTGGTTAGAAACCCTAATTGGACAAGATTAAGTGTAGGGAGGACGAAAATGACCTTAATGTTCATCCAATGACACAAAACACCTATTGGATGCACAAGATTGGTTAGAAACCCTAATTGGACAATATTAAGTTTAGGGAGGACGAAAGTGACCTAAATGTTCGTCGAATGACACAAACACAACTATTGGATGCACAAGATTGGTTAGAAACCCTAATTGGACAAGAATTAGCCTAGGGAGGACAAAAATGACCTAAATGTTCATCCAAGGACACAAAACACCTATTGGATGCACAAGATTGGTTAAAAACCTTAATTGGACAAGATTAAGTTTAGGGAGGACGAAAGTGACCTAAATGTTCATCCAATGACAAAAATACCACTATTGGATGCACAAGATTGGTTAGAAACCCTAATTGGACAAGCATAAACCTAGGGAGGGTAAAAATAACCTAAATGTTCATCCAAGGACACAAAACACTTATTGGATGCACAAGATTGGTTAAAAACCCTTATTGGATAAGAATTAGCCTAGGGAGGACGAAAATGACCTAAGTGTTCATCCAATGACACAAAACACCTATTGGATGTATAAGATTGGTTAAAAACCCTAATTGGACAAGAATTAGCCTAGGGAGGACGAAAATGACCTAATTGTTCATCCAACGACACAAAAACACCTATCGGATGCACAAGATTCGTTAGAAACCCTAATTGGACAAGATTTAGCCTAGGGAGGACGGAAATGACCTAATTGTTCATCCAATGACACAAAAACACCTATCGGATGCACAAGATTCGTTAGAAACCCTAATTGGAGAAGATTAAGTGTAGGGAGGACGAAAATGACCTAAATGTTCATCCAATGACACAAAACTCCCATTGGATGCACAAGATTGGTTAAAAACCCTAATTGGATAAGAATTTGCCTAGGGAGGACGATAATGACCTAAACGTTCATCCAATGACACAAAACACCTATTGGATGCACAAGATTGGTTTTAAACCCTAATTGGATAAGAATTAGCCTAGGGAGGACGAAAATGACTTAAGTGTTCAACCAATGACATAAAAACACTTATTGGATGCACAAGATTGGTTAAAAACCCTAATTGGATAAGATTTAGCTTAGAGAGGAAGAAAATGACCTAATTGTTCATCTAATGACACAAAAACACCTATCAGATACACAAGATTGGTTAGAAACCCTAATTGGACAAGATTAAGTGTAGGGAGGACGAAAATGACCTAAATGTTCATCCAATGACACAAAACACCTATTGGATGCACAAGATTGGTTAAAAACCCTAATTGGACAAGATTAAGTGTAGGGATGACGAAAATGACCTAAATATTCATCCAATGACACAAACACAACTATTGGATGCACAAGATTGGTTAGAAAACCTAATTCGACAAACATTAGCCTAGGGAGGATGAAAAGGACCTAAATGTTCATCCAATGACACAAGAACACCTGTTGGATGCACAAGATTGGTTAAAAACCCAAATTGGACAAGATTAAGTGTAGGGGGGACGAAAATGACCTAAATGTTCATCCAATGACACAAAACACCTATTGGATGTACAAGATTGGTTAAAAACCCTAATTGGATAAGATTTAGCTTAGGGAGGAAGAAAATGACCTAATTGTTCATCTAATGACACAAAAACACCTATCAGATACACAAGATTGGTTAGAAACCCTAATTGGACAAGAATTAGCCTAGGGAGGACGAAAATGACCTAAGTGTTCATCCAATGACACAAAACACCTATTGGATGTATAAGATTGGTTAAAAACCCTAATTGGACAAGAATTAGCCTAGGGAGGACGAAAATGACCTAATTGTTCATCCAACGACACAAAAACACCTATCGGATGCACAAGATTCGTTAGAAACCCTAATTGGACAAGATTAAGTGTAGGGAGGACGAAAATGACCTAAATGTTCATCCAATGACACAAAACACCTATTGGATGCACAAGATTGGTTAAAAACCCTAATTGGATAAGAATTAGCCTAGGGAGGACGATAATGACCTAAACGTTCATCCAATGACACAAAACACCTATTGGATGCACAAGATTGGTTTTAAACCCTAATTGGATAAGATTTAGCTTAGGGAGGAAGAAAATGACCTAATTGTTCATCTAATGACACAAAAACACCCATTGGATGCACAAGATTAGTTAAAAACCCTAATTGGACAAGATTAAGTGTAGCGAGAACGAAAACGACCTAAATGTTCATCCAATGACACAAAACACCTATTGGATGCACAACATTGGTTAAAAACCCTAATTGGACAAGATTAAGTGTAGGTAGGACGAAAATGACGTAAATGTTCATCCAATGACAAAATCCTATTGGATGCACAAGATTGGTTAAAAACCCAAATTGGACAAGATTAAGTGTAGGGGGCACGAAAATGACCTAAATGTTCATCCAATGACACAAAACACCTATTGGATGCACAAGAATGGTTAAAAACCCTAACTAGACAAGATTAAGTGTAGGGAGGACGAAAATGTCCTAAATGTTCATCCAATGACACAAAACACGTATTGGACGCACAAGATTGGTTAAAAACCCAAATTGGACAAGATTAAGTGTAGGGAGGAAGAAAATGACCTAAATGTTCATCCAATGACACAAAACACGTATTGGACGCACAAGATTGGTTAAAAACCCAAATTGGACAAGATTAAGTGTAGGGAGGACGAAAATGACCTAAATGTTCATCCAATGACACAAAACACCTATTGGATGCACAAGATTGGTTAAAAACCCTAATTGGACAAGAATTAGCCTAGGGAGGACGAAAATGACCTAATTGTTCACCCAATGACACAAAACACCTATTGGATGCACAAGATTGTTTAAAAACCCTAATTGGACAAGATTAAGTGTAGGGAGGACGAAAATGACCTAAATGTTCATCCAATGACACAAAACACCTATTGGATGCACAAGATTGGTTAAAAACCCTAATTGGACAAGATTAAGTGTAGGGAGGACGAATATGACCTAAATATTCATCCAATGACACAAAACACCTATTGGATGCACAAGATTGGTTAAAAACCCTAATTGGACAAGATTAAGTGTAGGGAGGATGAAAATGATCTAAATGTTCATCCAATGACACAAAACACCTATTGGATGCCCAAGATTGGTCAAAAACCCTAATTGGACAAGATTAAGTGTAGGGAGGACAAAAATGACCTAAATATTCATCCAATGACAGAAAACACCTATTGGATGCACAAGATTGGTTAAAAACCCTAATTGGACAAGATTAAGTGTAGGGAGGACGAAAATGACCTAAATGTTCATCCAATGACACAAAACACCTATTGGATGCACAAGATTGGTTAAAAACCCTAATTGGACAAGATTTAGCTTAGGGAGGAAGAAAATGACCTAATTGTTCATCCAATGACACAAAAACACCTATCGGATGCAGAAGATTGGTTAGAAACCCTAATTGGACAAGATTAAGTGTAGGGAGGACGAAAATGACCTAAATGTTGATCCAATGACACAAAACACCTATTGGATGCACAAGATTGGTTAAAAACCCTAATTGGATAAGAATTAGCCTAGGGAGGACGAAAATGACTTAATTGTTCATCCAATGACACAAAAACAACAATTGGATGTACAAGATTTGTTTGCAACCCTAATTGGACAAGATAAAGTGTAGGGAGAGCGAAAATGACCTAAATGTTCATCCAATGACACAAAATACCTATTGGATGCACAAGATTGGTATAAAACCCTAATTGGACAAGATTAAGTGTAGGGAGGACGAAAATGACCTAAATATTCATCCAATGACACAAAACACCTATTGGATGCACAAGATTGGTTAAAAACCCTAATTGGACAAGATTAAGTGTAGGGAGGACGAAAATGACCTAAATGTTCATCCAATGACACAAAACACCTATTGGATGCACAAGATTGGTTAAAAACCCTAATTGGACAAGATTTAGCTTAGGGAGGAAGAAAATGACCTAATTGTTCATCCAATGACACAAAAACACCTATCGGATGCAGAAGATTGGTTAGAAACCCTAATTGGACAAGATTATGTGTAGGGAGGACGAAAATGACCTAAATGTTGATCCAATGACACAAAACACCTATTGGATGCACAAGATTGGTTAAAAACCCTAATTGGATAAGAATTAGCCTAGGGAGGACGAAAATGACCTAATTGTTCATCCAATGACACAAAAACAGCAATTGGATGTACAAGATTGGTTTGCAACCCTAATTGGACAAGATAAAGTGTAGGGAGAGCGAAAATGACCTAAATGTTCATCCAATGACACAAAACACCTATTGGATGCACAAGATTGGTATAAAACCCTAATTGGACAAGATTAAGTGTAGGGAGGACGAAAATGACCTAAATATTCATCCAATGACACAAAACACCTATTGGATGCACAAGATTGGTTAAAAACCCTAATTGGACAAGATTAAGTGTAGGGAGGACGAAAATGACCTAAATATTCATCCAATGACACAAAACACCTATTGGATGCACAAGATTGGGTAAAAACCCTAATTGGACAAGATTAAGTGTAGGGAGGACGAAAATGACCTAAATGTTCATCCAATGACACAAAACACCTATTGGATGCACAAGATTGGTTAAAAACCCTAATTGGACAAGATTAAGTGTAGGGAGGGCGAAAATGACCTAAATGTTCATCCAATGACACAAAACACCTATTGGATGCACAAGATTGGTTAAAAACCCTAATTGGACAAGAATTAGCCTAGGGAGGACGAAAATGACCTAATTGTTCATCCAATGACACAAAAACACCTATTGGATGCACAAGATTAGTTATAAACCCTAATTGGACAAGATTAAGTTTAGGGAGGACGAAAATGACCTAAATGTTCATCCAATGACACAAAACACCTATTGGATGCACAAGATTGGTTAAAAACCCTAATTGGACAAGAATTAGTGAAGGGAGGACGAAAATGACCTAAATATTCTTCCAATGACACAAAACACCTATTGGATGCACAAGATTGGTTAAAAACCCTAATTGGACAAGAAATAGCCTAAGGAGGACGAAAATGACTTAATTGTTCATCCAATGACACAAAAACAACTATTTGATACACAAGATTGGTTAGAAACCCTAATTGGACAAGATTAAGTGTAGGGAGGACGAAAATGACCTAAATGTTCATCCAATGACACAAAACACCTATTGGATGCACAAGATTGGTTAAAAACCCTAATTGGACAAGAATTAGCCTAGGGAGGACAAAAATGACCTAAATGTTCATCCAAGGACACAAAACACCTATTGGATGCACAAGATTGGTTAAAAACCCTAATTGGACAAGAATTAGCCTAGGGAGGACGAAAATGACCTAAGTGTTCATCCAATGACACAAAAACACCTATCGGATGCACAAGATTGGTTAGAAACCCTAATAGGACAATATTAAGTTTAGGGAGGACGAAAGTGACCTAAATGTTCATCCAATGACACAAACACAACTATTGGATGCACAAGATTGGTTAAAAACCCTAATTGGACAAGAATTAGCCTAGGGAGGACGGAAATGACCTAATTTTTCATCCAATGACACAAAAACACCCATTGGATGCACAAGATTGGTTAAAAACCTTAACTAGACAAGATTAAGTGTAGGGAGGACGAAAATGACCTAAATGTTCATCCAATGACACAAAACACCTATTGGATGCACAAGATTGGTTAAAAACCCTAATTGGACAAGAATTAGCCTAGGGAGGACAAAAATGACCTAAATGTTCATCCAAGGACACAAAACACCTATTGGATGCACAAGATTGGTTAAAAACCCTAATTGGACAAGAATTAGCCTAGGGAGGACGAAAATAACCTAATTGTTCATCCAATGACACAAAAACACCTATCGGATGCACAAGATTGGGTAGAAACCCTAATTGGACAAGATTAAATGTGGGGAGGACGAAAATGACCTAAATGTTCGTCCAATGACACAAAACACTTATTGGATGCACAAGATTGGTTAAAAACCCTTATTGGATAAGAATTAGCCTAGGGAGGACGAAAATGACCTAAGTGTTCATCCAATGACACAAAACACCTATTGGATGTATAAGATTGGTTAAAAACCCTAATTGGACAAGAATTAGCCTAGGGAGGACGAAAATGACCTAATTGTTCATCCAACGACACAAAAACACCTATCGGATGCACAAGATTCGTTAGAAACCCTAATTGGACAAGATTTAGCCTAGGGAGGACGGAAATGACCTAATTGTTCATCCAATGACACAAAAACACCTATCGGATGCACAAGATTCGTTAGAAACCCTAATTGGAGAAGATTAAGTGTAGGGAGGACGAAAATGACCTAAATGTTCATCCAATGACACAAAACTCCCATTGGATGCACAAGATTGGTTAAAAACCCTAATTGGATAAGAATTAGCCTAGGGAGGACGATAATGACCTAAACGTTCATCCAATGACACAAAACACCTATTGGATGCACAAGATTGGTTTTAAACCCTAATTGGATAAGAATTAGCCTAGGGAGGACGAAAATGACCTAATTGTTCATCCAATGACACAAAAACAGCAATTGGATGTACAAGATTGGTTAGAAACCCTAATTGGACAAGATAAAGTGTAGGGAGAGCGAAAATGACCTAAATATTCATCCAATGACACAAAACACCTATTGGATGCACAAGATTGGTTAAAAACCTTAATTGGACAAGATTAAGTGTAGGGAGGACGAAAATGACCTAAATGTTCATCCAATGACACAAAATACCTATTGGATGCACAAGATTGGTTAAAAACCCTAATTGGACAAGATTAAGTGTAGGGAGGACGAAAATGACCTAAATGTTCATCCAATGACACAAAACAAGTATTGGATGCATAAGAATGGTTAAAAACCCTAATTGGATAAGAATTAGCCAAGGGAGGACGAAAATGACTTAAGTGTTCAACCAACGACACAAAAACACCTATTCGATGCACAAGATTGGTTAAATACCCTAATTGGACAAGATTTAGCTTAGGGAGGAAGAAAATGACCTAATTGTTCATCCAATGACACAAAAACACCTATCGGATGCAGAAGATTGGTTAGAAACCCTAATTGGACAAGATTAAGTGTAGGGAGGACGAAAATGACCTAAATGTTGATCCAATGACACAAAACACCTATTGGATGCACAAGATTGGTTAAAAAAATTGGATAAGAATTAGCCTAGGGAGGACGAAAATGACCTAATTGTTCATCCAATGACACAAAAACAGCAATTGGATGTACAAGATTGGTTAGAAACCCTAATTGGACAAGATAAAGTGTAGGGAGAGTGAAAATGACCTAAATATTCATCCAATGACACAAAACACCTATTGGATGCACAAGATTGGTTAAAAACCTTAATTGGACAAGATTAAGTGTAGGGAGGACGAAAATGACCTAAATGTTCATCCAATGACACAAAATACCTATTGGATGCACAAGATTGGTTAAAAACCCTAATTGGATAAGAATTAGGCTAGGGAGGACGAAAATGTCCTAAATCTTCATCCAATGACACAAAGCACCTATTGGATCCACAAGATTGGTTAAAAACCCTAATTGGACAAGATTAAGTTTAGGGAGGACGAAAATGACCTAAATGTTCATCCAATGACACAAAACACCTATTGGATGCACAAGATTGGTTAAAAATCCTAATTGGACTAGAATTAGCCTAGGGAGGACAAAAATGACCTAAATGTTCATCCAATGACACAAAACACCTATTGGATGCACAAGATTGGTTAGAAACCCTAATTGGACAAGATTAAGTATAGGGGGGACGAAAATGACCTAAATGTTCATCCAATGACACAAAACACCTATTGGATACACGAGATTGGTTAAAAACCCTAATTGGACAAGAATTAGCCTAGGGAGGACGGAAATGACCTAAATATTCATCCAATGACACAAAACACGTATTGGACGCACAAGATTGGTTAAAAACCCAAATTGGACAAGATTAAGTGTAGGGAGGACGAAAATGACCTAAATGTTCATCCAATGACACAAAACACCTATTGGATGCACAAGATCGATTAAAAACCCTAATTGGACAAGAATTAGCCTAGGGAGGACGAAAATGACCTAAATGTTCATCCAATGACACAAGAACACCTGTTGGATGCACAAGATTGGTTAAAGTGTAGGGAGAGCGAAAATGACCTAAATATTCATCCAATGACACAAAACACCTATTGGATGCACAAGATTGGTTAAAAACCCTAATTGGACAAGATTAAGTGTAGGGAGGACGAAAATGACCTAAATGTTCATCCAATGACACAAAATACCTATTGGATGCACAAGATTGGTTAAAAACCCTAATTGGATAAGAATTAGGCTAGGGAGGACGAAAATGTCCTAAATCTTCATCCAATGACACAAAGCACCTATTGGATCCACAAGATTGGTTAAAAACCCTAATTGGACAAGATTAAGTTTAGGGAGGACGAAAATGACCTAAATGTTCATCCAATGACACAAAACACCTATTGGATGCACAAGATTGGTTAAAAACCCTAATTGGACAAGAATTAGCCTAGGGAGGACGAAAATGACCTAATTGTTCATCCAATGACACAAAAACACCTATCGGATGCACAAGATTGGGTAGAAACCCTAATTGGACAAGATTAAATGTGGGGAGGACGAAAATGACCTAAATGTTCGTCCAATGACACAAAACACTTATTGGATGCATAAGATTGGTTAAAAACCCTAATTGGATAAGAATTAGCCTAGGGAGGACGAAATTGACCTAAATGTTCATCCAAGGACACAAAACACCATTTGGATGCACAAGATTGGTTAAAAACCCAAATTGGACAAGATTAAGTGTAGGGGGGACGAAAATGACCTAAATGTTCATCCAACGACACAAAACACCTATTGGATGCACAAGATTGGTTAAAAACCCTAATTGGATAAGATTTAGCTTAGGGAGGAAGAAAATGACCTAATTGTTCATCTAATGACACAAAAACACCTATCAGATACACAAGATTGGTTAGAAACCCTAATTGGACAAGATTAAGTGTAGGGAGGACGAAAATGACCTTAATGTTCATCCAATGACACAAAACACCTATTGGATGCACAAGATTGGTTAGAAACCCTAATTGGACAATATTAAGTTTAGGGAGGACGAAAGTGACCTAAATGTTCGTCGAATGACACAAACACAACTATTGGATGCACAAGATTGGTTAGAAACCCTAATTGGACAAGAATTAGCCTAGGGAGGACAAAAATGACCTAAATGTTCATCCAAGGACACAAAACACCTATTGGATGCACAAGATTGGTTAAAAACCCTAATTGGACAAGATTAAGTTTAGGGAGGACGAAAGTGACCTAAATGTTCATCCAATGACAAAAATACCACTATTGGATGCACAAGATTGGTTAGAAACCCTAATTGGACAAGCATAAACCTAGGGAGGGTAAAAATAACCTAAATGTTCATCCAAGGACACAAAACACCTATTGGATGCACAAGATTGGTTAAAAACCCTAATTGGACAAGATTAAGTGTAGGGAGGACGAAAATGACCTAAATGTTCATCCAATGACACAAAACACCTATTGGATGCACAAGATTGGTTAAAAACCCTAATTGGACAAGAATTAGCCTTGGGAGGACGAAAATGACCTAATTGTTCATCCAATGACACAAAAACACCTATCGGATGCACAAGATTGGGTAGAAACCCTAATTGGACAAGATTAAATGTGGGGAGGACGAAAATGACCTAAATGTTCGTCCAATGACACAAAACACTTTTTGGATGCATAAGATTGGTTAAAAACCCTAATTGGATAAGAATTAGCCTAGGGAGGACGAAATTGACCTAAATGTTCATCCAAGGACACAAAACACCTATTGGATGCACAAGATTGGTTAAAAACCCAAATTGGACAAGATTAAGTGTAGGGGGGACGAAAATGACCTAAATGTTCATCCAACGACACAAAACACCTATTGGATGCACAAGATTGGTTAAAAACCCTAATTGGATAAGATTTAGCTTAGGGAGGAAGAAAATGACCTAATTGTTCATCTAATGACACAAAAACACCTATCAGATACACAAGATTGGTTAGAAACCCTAATTGGACAAGATTAAGTGTAGGGAGGACGAAAATGACCTTAATGTTCATCCAATGACACAAAACACCTATTGGGTGCACAAGATTGGTTAGAAACCCTAATTGGACAATATTAAGTTTAGGGAGGACGAAAGTGACCTAAATGTTCATCGAATGACACAAACACAACTATTGGATGCACAAGATTGGTTAGAAACCCTAATTGGACAAGAATTAGCCTAGGGAGGACAAAAATGACCTAAATGTTCATCCAAGGACACAAAACACCTATTGGATGCACAAGATTGGTTAAAAACCCTAATTGGACAAGATTTAGCCTAGGGAGGACGGAAATGACCTAAATATTCATCCAATGACACAAAACACGTATTGGACGCACAAGATTGGTTAAAAACCCAAATTGGACAAGATTAAGTGTAGGGAGGACGAAAATGACCTAAATGTTCATCCAATGACACAAAACACCTATTGGATGCACAAGATTGGTTAAAAACCCTAATTGGATAAGATTTAGCTTAGGGAGGAAGAAAATGACCTAATTGTTCATCTAATGACACAAAAACACCTATCAGATACACAAGATTGGTTAGAAACCCTAATTGGACAAGATTAAGTGTAGGGAGGACGAAAATGACCTAAATGTTCATCCAATGACACAAAACACTTATTGGATGCACAAGATTGGTCAAAAACCCTAATTGGATAAGAATTAGCCTAGAGAGGACGAAAATGACCTAAGTGTTCATCCTATGACACAAAACACCTATTGGATGCACAAGATTGGTTAAAAACCCTAATTGGACAAGAATTAGCCTAGGGACGACGAAAATGACCTCAGTGTTCAACCAATGACACAAAAACACTTATTGGATGCACAAGATTGGTTAAAAACCTTAATTGGATAAGATTTAGCTTAGGGAGGAAGAAAATGACCTAATTGTTCATCTAATGACACAAAAACACCTATCAGATACACAAGATTGGTTAGAAACCCTAATTGGACAAGATTAAGTGTAGGGAGGACGAAAATGACCTAAATGTTCATCCAATGACACAAAACACCTATTGGATGCACAAGATTGGTTAAAAACCCTAATTGGACAAGAATTAGCCTTGGGAGGACGAAAATGACCTAATTGTTCATCCAATGACACAAAAACACCTGTCGGATGCACAAGATTGGTCAGAAACCCTAATTGAACAAGATAAAGTGTAGGGAGGACGAAAATGACCTAAATGTTCATCCAATGACACAAAACACCTATTGGATGCACAAGATTGGTTAAAAACCCTAATTGGACAAGATTAAGTGTAGGGAGGACGAAAATGACCTAAATGTTCATCCAATGACACAAAACACCTATTGGATGCACAAGATTGGTTAAAAACCCTAATTGGACAAGATTAAGTGTAAAGAGGACGAAAATGACCTAAATGTTCATCCAATGATACAAAACACCTATTGGATGCACAACATTTGTAAAAAACCCTAATTGGACAAGATTAAGTGTAGGGAGGACGAAAATGACCTAAATGTTCATCCAATGACACAAAACACCTATTGGATGCACAACATTCGTTAGAAACCCTAATTGGACAAGATTAAGTTTAGGAAGGACGAAAATGACCTAATTGTTCATCCAATGACACAAAACACCTATTGGATACACAAATTGGTTAAAAACCCTAAATGGACAAGATTAAGTGTAGGGAGGACGAAAATGACCTAATGTTCATCCAATGACACAAAAGCACCTAATGGATGCACAAGATTGGATAAAAACCCTAATTGGACTAGAATTAGCCTAGGGAGGACGAAAATGACCTAAATGTTCATCCAATGACACAAAACACCTATTGGATGCACAAGATTGGTTAAAAACCCTAATTGGACAAGATTAAGTGTAGGGAGGACGAAAATGACCTAAATGTTCATCCAATGACACAAAACACCTATTGGATGCACAACATTGGTTAGAAACCCTTATTGGACAAGATTAAGTTTAGGGAGGACGAAAATGACCTAATTGTTCATCCAATGACACAAAACACCTATTGGATGCACAAGATTTGTTAAAAACCCTAAATGGACAAGATTAAGTGTAGGGAGGACGAAAATGACCTAATGTTCATCCAATCACACAAAAGCACCTAATGGATGCACAAGATTGGATAAAAACCCTAATTGGACAAGAATTAGCCTAGGGAGGACGAAAATGACCTAAATGTTCATCCAATGACACAAAACACCTATTGGATGCACAAGATTGGTTAAAAACCCTAATTGGACAAGATTAAGTGTAGGGAGGACGAAAATGACCTAAATGTTCATCCAATGACACAAAACACCTATTGGATGCACAAGATTGGTTAAAAACCCTAATTGGACAAGATTTAGCTTAGGGAGGAAGAAAATGACCTAATTGTTCATCCAATGACACAAAAACACCTATCGGATGCAGAAGATTGGTTAGAAACCCTAATTGGACAAGATTAAGTGTAGGGAGGACGAAAATGACCTAAATGTTGATCCAATGACACAAAACACCTATTGGATGCACAAGATTGGTTAAAAACCCTAATTGGATAAGAATTAGCCTAGGGAGGACGAAAATGACTTAATTGTTCATCCAATGACACAAAAACAACAATTGGATGTACAAGATTTGTTTGCAACCCTAATTGGACAAGATAAAGTGTAGGGAGAGCGAAAATGACCTAAATGTTCATCCAATGACACAAAATACCTATTGGATGCACAAGATTGGTATAAAACCCTAATTGGACAAGATTAAGTGTAGGGAGGACGAAAATGACCTAAATATTCATCCAATGACACAAAACACCTATTGGATGCACAAGATTGGTTAAAAACCCTAATTGGACAAGATTAAGTGTAGGGAGGACGAAAATGACCTAATTGTTCATCCAATGACACAAACACACCTATTGGATGCACAAGATTGGTTAGAAACCCTAATTGGACAAGGTTAAGTTTAGGGAGGACGAAAATGACGTAAATATTCGTCCATTGATACAAAACACCTATTGGATGCACAAGATTGGTTAGAAACCCTAATTGGACAAGATAAAGTGTAGGGAGGACGAAAATGACCTAAATGTTCATCCAATGACACAAAACACTTATCGGATGCACAAGATTGGTTAAAAACCCTAATTAGAAAAGATTAAGCGTAGGGATGACGAAAATGACCTAAATATTCATCCAATGACACAAAACACCTATTGGATGCACAAGATTGGTTAAAAACCCTAATTGGACAAGATTAAGTGTAGGGAGGACGAAAATGACCTAAATGTTCATCCAATGACACAAAACACCTATTGGATGCACAAGATTGGTTAAAAACCCTAATTGGACAAGAATTATCATAGGGAGGACGAAAATGACCTAATTGTTCATCCAATGACACAAAAACACCAATTGGATGCACAAGATTGGTTAGAAACCCAAATTGGACAAGAAAAAGTGTAGGGAGGACGAAAATGAACTAAGTGTTCATCCAATGACACATAACACCTATTGGATGAACAAGATTGGTTAAAAATCCTAATTGGACAAGAATTAGCCTAGGGAGGACGAAAATGACCTAATTGTTCATCCAATGACACAAAAACACCTATCGCATGCACAAGATTGGTTAGAAACCCTAATTGAACAAGATTAAGTGTAGGGAGGACGAAAATGACCTAAATGTTCATCCAACGACACAAAACACCTATTGGATGCACAAGATTGGTTAAAAACC
>JBBPBS010000933.1:225904-268316 GCA_037974835.1 Cicer judaicum
AAACAAAAACACCTATCGGATGCACAAGATTGGTTAGAAACCCTAATTGAACAAGATTAAGTGTAGGGACGACGAAAATGACCTAAATGTTCATCCAATGATACAAAACACCTACTGGATGCACAAGATTGGTTAAAAACCCTAATTGGACAAGAATTAGCATAAGGAGGACGAAAATGACCTAAATGTTCATCCAATGACACAAAACACCTATTGGATGCACAAGATTGGTTAAAAACCCTAATTGGACAAGATTAAGTGTAGGGAGGACGAAAATGACCTAAATGTTCATCCAATGACACAAAACACCTATTGGATGCACAAGATTAGTTAAAAAACCCTAATTGGACAAGATTAAGTGTAGGGAGGACGAAAATGACCTAATGTTCATCCAATGACACAAAAGCACCTAATGGATGCAAAAGATTGGATAAAAACCCTAATTGGACAAGAATTAGCCTAGGGAGGACGAAAATGACCTAAATGTTCATCCAATGACACAAAACACCTATTGGATGCACAAGATTGGTTAAAAACCCTAATTGGACAAGATTAAGTGTAGGGAAGACGAAAATGACCTAAATGTTCATCCAATGACACAAAACACCTATTGGATGCACAACATTGGTTAAAAACCCTAATTGGCCAAGAATTAGCCTAGGGAGGACGAAAATGACCTAAATGTTCATCCAATGACACAAAACACCTATTGGATGCACAAGATTGGTTAAAAACCCTAATTGGACAAGATTAAGTGTAGGGAGGACGAAAATGACCTAAATGTTCATCCAATGACACAAAACACCTATTGGATGCACAACATTGGTTAGAAACCCTTATTGGACAAGATTAAGTTTAGGGAGGACGAAAATGACCTAATTGTTCATCCAATGACACAAAACACCTATTGGATGCACAAGATTTGTTAAAAACCCTAAATGGACAAGATTAAGTGTAGGGAGGACGAAAATGACCTAATGTTCATCCAATCACACAAAAGCACCTAATGGATGCACAAGATTGGATAAAAACCCTAATTGGACAAGAATTAGCCTAGGGAGGACGAAAATGACCTAAATGTTCATCCAATGACACAAAACACCTATTGGATGCACAAGATTGGTTAAAAACCCTAATTGGACAAGATTAAGTGTAGGGAGGACGAAAATGACCTAAATGTTCATCCAATGACACAAAACACCTATTGGATGCACAAGATTGGTTAAAAACCCTAATTGGACAAGATTAAGTGTAGGGAGCACGAAAATGACCTAAATGTTCATCCAATGACACAAAACACCTATTGGATGCACAAGATTGGTTAAAAACCCTAATTGGACAAGATTAAGTGTAGGGAGGACGAAAATGACCTAAATGTTCATCCAATGAAACAAAACACCTATTGGATGCACAAGATTGGTTAAAAACCCTAATTGGACAAGAATTATCCTAGGGAGGACGAAAATGACCTAATTGTTCATCCAATGACACAAACACACCTATTGGATGCACAAGATTGGATAGAAACCCTAATTGGACAAGGTTAAGTTTAGGGAGGACGAAAATGCCGTAAATATTCGTCCAATGATACAAAACACCTATTGGATGCACAAGATTGGTTAGAAACCCTAATTGGACAAGATAAAGTGTAGGGAGGATGAAAATGACCTAAATGTTCATCCAATGACACAAAACACTTATTGGATGCACAAGATTGGTTAAAAACCCTAATTAGACAAGATTAAGTGTAGGGAGGACGAAAATGACCTAAATGTTCATCCAATGACACAAAACACCTATTGGATGCACAAGATTGGTTAAAAACCCTAATTGGACAAGAATTATCATAGGGAGGACGAAAATGACCTAATTGTTCATCCAATGTCACAAAAACACCAATTGGATGCACAAGATTGGTTAGAAACCCTAATTGAACAAGATTAAGTGTAGGGAGGACGAAAATGACCTAAATGTTCATCCAATGACACAAAACACCTATTGGATGCACAAGATTGGTTAAAAACCCTAATTGGACAATAATTATTATAGGGAGGACGAAAATGACCTAATTGTTCATCCAATGACACAAAAACACCAATTGGATGCACAAGATTGGTTAGAAACCCAAATTGGACAAGAAAAAGTGTAGGGAGGACGAAAATGAACTAAGTGTTCATCCAATGACACATAACACGTATTGGATGAACAAGATTGGTTAAAAACCCTAATTGGACAAGAATTAGCCTAGGGAGGACGAAAATGACCTAATTGTTCATCCAATGACACAAAAACACCTATCGCATGCACAAGATTGGTTAGAAACCCTAATTGAACAAGATTAAGTGTAGGGAGGACGAAAATGACCTAAATGTTCATCCAACGACACAAAACACCTATTGGATGCACAAGATTGGTTAAAAACCCTAATTGGATAAGAATTAGCCTAAGGAGGACGAAAATGACCTAAATGTTCATCCAATGACACAAAACACCTATTGGATGCACAAGATTGGTTAAAAACCCTAATTGGACAAGAATTATCATAGGGAGGACCAAAATGACCTAATTGTTCATCGAATGACACAAGAACACCAATTGGATGCACAAGATTGGTTAAAAACCCTAATTGGACAAGATTAAGTTTAGGGAGGACGAAAATGACCTAAATGTTCATCCAATGA
This sequence comes from Cicer judaicum, assembly GCA_037974835.1. Taxonomy (NCBI): domain Eukaryota; kingdom Viridiplantae; phylum Streptophyta; class Magnoliopsida; order Fabales; family Fabaceae; genus Cicer; species Cicer judaicum. The sequence continues at coordinate 228,586 of JBBPBS010000933.1, forward strand.
CACAAAACACCTATTGGATGCACAAGATTGGTTAAAAACCCTAATTGGACAAGAATAAGTGTAAGGAGGACGAAAATGACATAAATATTCATCCAATGACACAAAAACACCTATTGGATGCACAAGATTGGTTAAAAACACTAATTGGACAAGATTAAGTTTAGGGAGGACGAAAATGACCTAAATGTTCATCCAATGACACAAAACACCTGTTGGAAGTACAAGATTGGTTAGAAACCTTAATTGGACAAGAATTAGTCTAGGGAAGACGAAAATGACCTAAATGTTCATCCAATGACACAAAACACCTATTGGATGCAAAAGATTGGTTAAAAACCCTAATTGGACCAGATTAAGTGTAAGGAGGACGAAAATGACATAAATATTCATCCAATGACACAAAAACACCTATTCAATGCACAAGATTGGTTAAAAACCCTAATTGGACAAGAATTAGCCTAGGGAGGACGAAAATGACATAAATATTCATCCAATGACACAAAAGCACCTATTGGATGCACAAGATTGGTTAAAAACCCTAATTGGACAAGAATAAGCCTAGGGAGAATGAAAATGACCTAAATTTTCATCCATTGACACAAAACATCTATTGGATGCACAAGATTGGTTAAAAACCCTAATTGGACAAGAATTAGCCTAGGGAGGACGAAAATGACGTAATTATTCATCCAATGATACAAACACACCTATTGGATGCACAATATTGGTTAGAAACCCTAATTGGACAAGATTAAGTTTAGGGAGGACGAAAATGACCTAAAATGTTCATCCAATGACACAAAACACCTATTGGATGCACAAGATTGGTTAAAAACCCTAATTGGACAAGATTAAGTTTAGGGAGGACGAAAATGACCTAAATGTTCATCCAATGACACAAAAACACCTATTGGATGCACAAGATTGGTTAGAAACCCTAATTGGACAAGATTAAGTTTAGGGGCGACGAAAATGACTTAAATGTTCATCCAATGACACAAAACACCTATTGGATGCACAAGATTGGTTAAAAACCCTAATTGGACAAGAATTAGCCTTGGGAGGACGAAAATGACCTAATTGTTCATCCAATGACACAAAAACACCTATCGGATGCACAAGATTGGGTAGAAACCCTAATTGGACAAGATTAAATGTGGGGAGGACGAAAATGACCTAAATGTTCGTCCAATGACACAAAACACTTATTGGATGCATAAGATTGGTTATAAACCCTAATTGGATAAGAATTAGCCTAGGGAGGACGAAATTGACCTAAATGTTCATCCAAGGACACAAAACACCTATTGGATGCACAAGATTGGTTAAAAACCCAAATTGGACAAGATTAAGTGTAGGGGGGACGAAAATGACCTAAATGTTCATCCAACGACACAAAACACCTATTGGATGCACAAGATTGGTTAAAAACCCTAATTGGATAAGATTTAGCTTAGGGAGGAAGAAAATGACCTAATTGTTCATCTAATGACACAAAAACACCTATCAGATACACAAGATTGGTTAGAAACCCTAATTGGACAAGATTAAGTGTGGGGAGGACGAAAATGACCTTAATGTTCATCCAATGACACAAAACACCTATTGGATGCACAAGATTGGTTAGAAACCCTAATTGGACAATATTAAGTTTAGGGAGGACGAAAATGACCTAAATATTCATCCAATGACACAAAACACCTATTGGATGCACAAGATTGGTTAAAAACCCTAATTGGACAAGATTAAGTGTAGGGAGGACGAAAATGACCTAAATATTCATCCAATGACACAAAACACCTATTGGATGCACAAGATTGGTTAAAAACCCTAATTGGACAAGATTAAGTGTAGGGAGGACGAAAATGACCTAAATGTTCATCCAATGACACAAAATACCTATTGGATGCACAAGATTGGTTAAAAACCATAATTGGATAAGAATTAGCCTAGGGAGGACGAAAATGTCCTAAATCTTCATCCCATGACACAAAACACCTATTGGATGCACAAGATTGGTTAAAAACCCTAATTGGACAAGATTAAGTGTAGGGAGGACGAAAATGACCTAAATATTCATCCAATGACACAAAACACCTATTGGATGCACAAGATTGGTTAAAAACCCTAATTGGACAAGATTAAGTGTAGGGAGGATGAAAATGACCTAAATATTCATCCAATGACACAAAACACCTATTGGATGCACAAGATTAGTTAAAAACCCTAATTGGACAAGATTAAGTGTAGGGAGGACGAAAATGACCTAAATGTTCATCCAATGACACAAAATAACTATTGGATGCACAAGATTGGTTAAAAACCCTAATTGGATAAGAATTAGCCTAGGGAGGACGAAAATGTCCTAAATCTTCATCCAATGACACAAAACACTTATTGGATGCACAAGATTGGTTAAAAACCCTAATTGGACAAGATTTAGCTTAGGGAGGAAGAAAATGACCTAATTGTTCATCCAATGACACAAAAACACCTATCGGATGCAAAAGATTGGTTAGAAATCCTAATTGGACAAGATTAAGTGTAGGGAGGACCAAAATGACCTAAATGTTGATCCAATGACACAAAACACCTATTGGATGCACAAGATTGGTTAAAACCCCAAATTGGATAAGAATTAGCCTAGGGAGGACGAAAATGACCTAATTGTTCATCCAATGACACAAAAACAGCAATTGGATGTACAAGATTGGTTAGAAACCCTAATTGGACAAGATAAAGTGTAGGGAGAGCGAAAATGACCTAAATGTTCATCCAATGACACAAAATACCTATTGGATGCACAAGATTGGTATAAAACCCTAATTGGATAAGAATTAGCCTAGGGAGGACGAAAATGACCTAATTGTTCATCCAATGACACAAAAACAGCAATTGGATGTACAAGATTGGTTTGCAACCCTAATTGGACAAGATAAAGTGTAGGGAGAGCGAAAATGACCTAAATGTTCATCCAATGACACAAAATACCTATTGGATGCACAAGATTGGTAAAAAACCCTAATTGGACAAGATTAAGTGTAGGGAGGACGAAAATGACCTAAATATTCATCCAATGACACAAAACACCTATTGGATGCACAAGATTGGTTAAAAACCCTAATTGGACAAGATTAAGTGTAGGGAGGACGAAAATGACCTAAATATTCATCCAATGACACAAAACACCTATTGGATGCACAAGATTGGTTAAAAACCCTAATTGGACAAGATTAAGTGTAGGGAGGACGAAAATGACCTAAATATTCATCCAATGACACAAAACACCTATTGGATGCACAAGATTAGTTAAAAACCCTAATTGGACAAGATTAAGTGTAGGGAGGACAAAAATGACCTAAATGTTCATCCAATGACACAAAATAACTATTGGATGCACAAGATTGGTTAAAAACCCTAATTGGATAAGAATTAGCCTAGGGAGGACGAAAATGTCCTAAATCTTCATCCAATGACACAAAACACCTATTGGATGCACAAGATTGGTTAAAAACCCTAATTGGACAAGATTTAGCTTAGGGAGGAAGAAAATGACCTAATTGTTCATCCAATGACACAAAAACACCTATCGGATGCAGAAGATTGGTTAGAAATCCTAATTGGACAAGATTAAGTGTAGGGAGGACGAAAATGACCTAAATGTTGATCCAATGACACAAAACACCTATTGGATGCACAAGATTGGTTAAAAACCAAAATTGGATAAGAATTAGCCTAGGGAGGACGAAAATGACCTAATTGTTCATCCAATGACACTAAAACAGCAATTGGATGTACAAGATTGGTTAGCAACCCTAATTGGACAAGATAAAGTGTAGGGAGAGCGAAAATGACCTAAATATTCATCCAATGACACAAAACACCTATTGGATGCACAAGATTGGTTAAAAACCCTAATTGGACAAGATTAAGTGTAGGGAGGACGAAAATGACCTAAATATTCATCCAATGACACAAAACACCTATTGGATGCACAAGATTGGTTAAAAACCCTAAATGGACAAGATTAAGTGTAGGGAGGACGAAAATGACCTAAATATTCATCCAATGACACAAAACACCTATTGGATGCACAAGATTGGTTAAAAACCCTAATTGGACAAGATTAAGTGTAGGGAGGACGAAAATGACCTAAATGTTCATCCAATGACACAAAATAACTATTGGATGCACAAGATTGGTTAAAAACCCTAATTGGATAAGAATTAGCCTAGGGAGGACGAAAATGTCCTAAATGTTCATCCAATGACACAAAACACCTATTGGATGCACAAGATTGGTTAAAAACCCTAATTGGACAAGATTTAGCTTAGGGAGGAAGAAAATGACCTAATTGTTCATCCAATGACACAAAAACACCTATCGGATGCAGAAGATTGGTTAGAAATCCTAATTGGACAAGATTAAGTGTAGGGAGGACGAAAATGACCTAAATATTCATCCAATGACACAAAACACCTATTGGATGCACAAGATTGGTTAAAAACCCTAATTGGACAAGATTAAGTGTAGGGAGGACGAAAATGACCTAAATGTTCATCCAATGACACAAAACACCTATTCGATGCACAAGATTGGTTAAAAACCCTAATTGGACAAGATTAAGTGTAGGGAGGACGAAAATGACCTAAATGTTCATCCAATGACACAAAACACCTATTGGATGCACAAGATTGGTTAAAAACCCTAATTGGACAAGATTTAGCTTAGGGAGGAAGAAAATGACCTAATTGTTCATCCAATGACACAAAAACACCTATCGGATGCAGAAGATTGGTTAGAAACCCTTATTGGACAAGATTAAGTGTAGGGAGGACGAAAATGACCTAAATGTTGATCCAATGACACAAAACACCTATTGGATGCACAAGATTGGTTAAAAACCCTAATTGGATAAGAATTAGCCTAGGGAGGACGAAAATGACCTAATTGTTCATCCAATGACATAAAAACAGCAATTGGATGTACAAGATTGGTTTGCAACCCTAATTGGACAAGATAAAGTGTAGGGAGAGCGAAAATGACCTAAATGTTCATCCAATGACACAAAATACCTATTGGATGCACAAGATTGGTATAAAACCCTAATTGGACAAGATTAAGTGTAGGGAGGACGAAAATGACCTAAATATTCATCCAATGACACAAAACACCTATTGGATGCACAAGATTGGTTAAAAACCCTAATTGGACAAGATTAAGTGTAGGGAGGACGAAAATGACCTAAATATTCTTCCAATGACACAAAACACCTACTGGATGCACAAGATTGGTTAAAAACCCTAATTGGACAAGATTAAGTGTAGGGAGGACGAAAATGACCTAAATATTCATCCAATGACACAAAACACCTATTGGATGCACAAGATTGGTTAAAAACCCTAATTGGACAAGATTAAGTTTAGGGAGGACGAAAATGACCTAAATGTTCATCCAATGACACAAAACACCTATTGGATGCACAAGATTGGTTAAAAACCCTAATTGGACAAGAATTAGCCTAGGGAGGACGCAAATGACCTAACTGTTCATCCAATGACACAAAAACACCTATCGGATGCACAAGATTGGTTAGAAACCCTAATTGAACAAGATTAAGTGTAGGGAGGACGAAAATGACCTAAATGTTCATCCAATGACACAAAACACCTATTGGTGCACAAGATTGGTTAAAAACCCTAATTGAACAAGATTAAGTTTAAGGAGGACGAAAATGACCTAAATGTTCATCCAATGACACAAAACACCTATTGGATGCACAAGATTGCTTAAAAACCCTAATTGGACAAGATTAAGTTTAGGGAGGACGAAAATGACCTAAATGTTCATCCAATGACACAAAACACCTATTGGATGCACAAGATTGGTTAAAAACCCTAATTGGACAAGAGTTATCCTAGGGAGGACGAAAATGACCTAACTGTTCATCCAATGACACAAAAACACCTATCGGATGCACAAGATTGGTTAGAAACCCTAATTGAACAAGATTAAGTGTAGGGAGGACGAAAATGACCTAAATGTTCATCCAATGACACAAAACACCTATTGGATGCACAAGATTGGATAAAAACCCTAATTGGACAAGAATTATCATAGGGAGGACGAAAATGACCTAATTGTTCATCCAATGACACAAAAACACCAATTGGATGCACAAGATTGGTTAGAAACCCTAATTGGACAAGATAAAGTGTAGGGAGGACGAAAATGACGTAAATGTTCATCCAATGACACAAAACACGTATTGGATGCACAAGATTGGTTAAAAACCCTAATTGGATAAGAATTAGCCTAGGGAGGACGATAATGACCTAAACGTTCATCCAATGACACAAAACACCTATTGGATGCACAAGATTGGTTTTAAACCCTAATTGGATAAGAATTAGCCTAGGGAGGACGAAAATGACTTAAGTGTTCAACCAATGACATAAAAACACTTATTGGATGCACAAGATTGGTTAAAAACCCTAATTGGATAAGATTTAGCTTAGAGAGGAAGAAAATGACCTAATTGTTCATCTAATGACACAAAAACACCTATCAGATACACAAGATTGGTTAGAAACCCTAATTGGACAAGATTAAGTGTAGGGAGGACGAAAATGACCTAAATGTTCATCCAATGACACAAAACACCTATTGGATGCACAAGATTGGTTAAAAACCCTAATTGGATAAGAATTAGCCTAGGGAGGACGAAATTGACCTAAATGTTCATCCAATGACACAAAAACACCCATTGGATGCACAAGATTGGTTAAAAACCCTAATTGGACAAGATTAAGTGTAGGGAGGACGGAAATGACCTAATTGTTCATCCAATGACACAAAATACCTATTGGATGCACAAGATTGGTTAAAAACCCTAATTGGACAAGAATTAGCCTAGGGAGGACAAAAATGACCTAAATGTTCATCCAATGACACAAACAACCTATTGGATGCACAAGATTGGATATAAATCCTAATTGGACAAGAATTAGTGTAGGGAGGACGAAAATAACCTAAATGTTCATCCAACGACACAAAACACCAATTGGATGCACAATATTGGTTAAAAACCCTAATTGGACAAGATTAAGTGTAGGGAGGACGAAAATGACCTAAATGTTCATCCAATGACACAAAACACGTATTGGATGCACAATATTGGTTAAAAACCCTAATTGGATAAGAATTAGCCCAGGGAGGACGAAAATGACTTAAGTGTTCAACCAATGACACAAAAACACCTATCGGATGCAGAAGATTGGTTAGAAACCCTAATTGGACAAGATTAAGTGTAGGGAGGACGAAAATGACCTAAATGTTGATCCAATGACACAAAACACCTATTGGATGCACAAGATTGGTTAAAAACCCTAATTGGATAAGAATTAGCCTAGGGAGGACGAAAATGACCTAATTGTTCATCCAATGACACAAAAACAGCAATTGGATGTACAAGATTGGTTAGCAACCCTAATTGGACAAGATAAAGTGTAGGGAGAGCGAAAATGACCGAAATGTTCATCCAATGACACAAAATACCTATTGGATGCACAAGATTGGTTAAAAACCCTAATTGGACAAGATTAAGTGTAGGGAGGACGAAAATGACCTAAATATTCATCCAATGACACAAAACACCTATTGGATGCACAAGATTGATTAAAAACCCTAATTGGACAAGATTAAGTGTAGGGAGGACGAAAATGACCTAAATGTTCATCCAATGACACAAAATAACTATTGGATGCACAAGATTGGTTAAAAACCCTAATTGGATAAGAATTAGCCTAGGGAGGACGAAAATGTCCTAAATCTTCATCCAATGACACAAAACACCTATTGGATGCACAAGATTGGTTAAAAACCCTAATTGGATAAGAATTAGCCTAGGGAGGACAAAAATGTCCTAAATCTTCATCCAATGACACAAAACACTTATTGGATGCACAAGATTGGTTAAAAACCCTAATTGGACAAGATTTAGCTTAGGGAGGAAGAAAATGACCTAATTGTTCATCCAATGACACAAAAACACCTATTGGATGCAGAAGATTGGTTAGAAATCCTAATTGGACAAGATTAAGTGTAGGGAGGACGAAAATGACCTAAATGTTGATCCAATGACACAAAACACCTATTGGATGCACAAGATTGGTTAAAACCCCAAATTGGATAAGAATTAGCCTAGGGAGGACGAAAATGACCTAATTGTTCATCCAATGACACAAAAACAGCAATTGGATGTACAAGATTGGTTAGAAACCCTAATTGGACAAGATAAAGTGTAGGGAGAGCGAAAATGACCTAAATGTTCATCCAATGATACAAAATACCTATTGGATGCACAAGATTGGTTAGAAACCCTAATTGGACAAGATTAAGTGTAGGGAGGACGAAAATGACCTAAATGTTGATCCAATGACACAAAACACCTATTGGATGCACAAGATTGGTTAAAAACCCTAATTGGATAAGAATTAGCCTAGGGAGGAAGAAATCGACCTAAATGTTCATCCAAGGACACAAAACACCTATTGGATGCACAAGATTGGTTAAAAACCCTAATTGGGAAAGAATTAGCCTAGGGAGGACGAAAATGACCAAAGTGTTCAACCAATGACACAAAAACACCTATTGGATGCACAAGATTGGTTAAACACCCTAATTGGACAAGATTTAGCTTAGGGAGGAAGAAAATGACCTAATTGTTCATCCAATGACACAAAAACACCTATCGGATGCAGAAGATTGGTTAGAATTCCTAATTGGACAAGATTAAGTGTAGGGAGGACGAAAATGACCTAAATGTTGATCCAATGACACAAAACACCTATTGGATACACAAGATTGGTTAAAAACCCAAATTGGATAAGAATTAGCCTAGGGAGGACGAAAATGACCTAATTGTTCATCCAATGACACAAAATACCTATTGGATGCACAAGATTGGTTAAAAACCCTAATTGGACAAGAATAAATGTAGGGAGGACGAAAATGACGTAAATGTTCATCCAATGACAAAATCCTATTGGATGAACAAGATTGGTTAAAAACCCTAATTGGACAAGATTAAGTGTAGGGAGGACGAAAATGACCTAAATATTCATCCAATGACACAAAACACCTATTGGATGCACAAGATTGGTTAAAAACCCTAATTGGACAAGATTAAGTGTAGGGAGGACGAAAATGACCTAAATGTTCATCCAATGACACAAAACACCTATTGGATGCACAAGATTGGTTAAAAACCCTAATTGGACAAGATTTAGCTTAGGGAGGAAGAAAATGACCTAATTGTTCATCCAATGACACAAAAACACCTATCGGATGCAGAAGATTGGTTAGAAACCCTAATTGGACAAGATTAAGTGTAGGGAGGACGAAAATGACCTAAATGTTGATCCAATGACACAAAACACCTATTGGATGCACAAGATTGGTTAAAAACCCTAATTGGATAAGAATTAGCCTAGGGAGGAAGAAATTGACCTAAATGTTCATCCAAGGACACAAAACACCTATTGGATGCACAAGATTGGTTAAAAACCCTAATTGGGAAAGAATTAGCCTAGGGAGGACGAAAATGACCAAAGTGTTCAACCAATGACACAAAAACACCTATTGGATGCACAAGATTGGTTAAACACCCTAATTGGACAAGATTTAGCTTAGGGAGGAAGATGACCTAATTGTTCATCCAATGACACAAAAACACCTATCGGATGCAGAAGATTGGTTAGAATTCCTAATTGGACAAGATTAAGTGTAGGGAGGACGAAAATGACCTAAATGTTGATCCAATGACACAAAACACCTATTGGATACACAAGATTGGTTAAAAACCCAAATTGGATAAGAATTAGCCTAGGGAGGACGAAAATGACCTAATTGTTCATCCAATGACACAAAATACCTATTGGATGCACAAGATTGGTTAAAAACCCTAATTGGACAAGATTAAGTGTAGGGAGGACGAAAATGACGTAAATGTTCATCCAATGACAAAATCCTATTGGATGAACAAGATTGGTTAAAAACCCTAATTGGACAAGATTAAGGGTAGGGAGGACGAAAATGACCTAAATATTCATCCAATGACACAAAACACCTATTGGATGCACAAGATTGGTTAAAAACCCTAATTGGACAAGATTAAGTGTAGGGAGGACGAAAATGACCTAAATGTTCATCCAATGACACAAAATACCTATTCGATGCACAAGATTGGTTAAAAACCCTAATTGGATAAGAATTAGCCTAGGGAGGACGAAAATGTCCTAAATCTTCATCCAATGACACAAAACACCTATTGGATGCACAAGATTGGTTAAAAACCCTAATTGGACAAGATTTAGCTTAGGGAGGAAGAAAATGACCTAATTGTTCATCCAATGACACAAAAACACCTATCGGATGCAGAAGATTGGTTAGAAATCCTAATTGGACAAGATAAAGTGTAGGGAGGACGAAAATGACCTAAATGTTGATCCAATGACACAAAACACCTATTGGATGCACAAGATTGGTTAAAAACCAAAATTGGATAAGAATTAGCCTAGGGAGGACGAAAATGACCTAATTGTTCATCCAATGACACAAAAACAGCAATTGGATGTACAAGATTGGTTAGCAACCCTAATTGGACAAGATAAAGTGTAGGGAGAGCGAAAATGACCTAAATATTCATCCAATGACACAAAACACCTATTGGATGCACAAGATTGGTTAAAAACCCTAATTGGACAAGATTAAGTGTAGGGAGGACGAAAATGACCTAAATATTCATCCAATGACACAAAACACCTATTGGATGCACAAGATTGGTTAAAAACCCTAATTGGACAAGATTAAGTGTAGGGAGGACGAAAATGACCTAAATATTCATCCAATGACACAAAACACCTATTGGATGCACAAGATTGGTTAAAAACCCTAATTGGACAGGATTAAGTGTAGGGAGGACGAAAATGACCTAAATGTTCATCCAATGACACAAAATACCTATTGGATGCACAAGATTGGTTAAAAACCCTAATTGGATAAGAATTAGCCTAGGGAGGACGAAAATGACCTAAATCTTCATCCAATGACACAAAACACCTATTGGATGCACAAGATTGGTTAAAAACCCTATAAATGTTCATCCAATGACACAAAACACCTTTTGGATGCAGAAGATTGGTTTAAAACCCTAATTGGACAAGAATTATCATAGGGAGGACGAAAATGACCTAATTGTTCATCCAATGACACAAAAACACCAATTGGATGCACAAGATTGGTTAGAAACCCTAATTGGACAAGATAAAGTGTAGGGAGAGCGAAAATGACCTAAATGTTCATCCAATGACACAAAATACCTATTGGATGCACAAGATTGGTTAAAAACCCTAATTGGACAAGATTAAGTGTAGGGAGGACGAAAATGACCTAAATACTGATCCAATGACACAAAACACCTATTGGATGCACAAGATTAGTTAAAAACCCTAATTGGACTAGATTAAGTGTAGGGAGGACGAAAATGACCTAAATATTCAGAAAATGACACAAAATACCTATTGGATGCCTAATATTGGTTAAAAACCCTAATTGGACAAGAATTAGCCTAGGGAGGACGAAAATGACCTAATTGTTCATCCAATGACACAAACACACCTATTGGATGCACAAGATTGGTTAGAAACCCTAATTGGACAAGATAAAGTGTAGGGAGAGCGAAAATGACCTAAATGTTCATCCAATGACACAAGACACCTATTGGATGCACCAGATTGGTTAAACACCCTAATTGGACAAGATTAAGTGTAGGGAGGACGAAAATGACCTAAATATTCATCCAATGACACAAAACACCTATTGGATGCACAAGATTGGTTAAAAACCCTAATTGGACAAGATTAAGTGTAGGGAGGACGAAAATGACCTAAATGTTCATCCAATGACACAAAATACCTATTGGATGCACAAGATTGGTTAAAAACCCTTATTGGATAAGAATTAGCCTAGGGAGGACGAAAATGTCCTAAATATTCATCCAATGACACAAAACACCTATTGGATGCACAAGATTGGTTAAAAACCCTAATTGGACAAGATTAAGTGTAGGGAGGACGAAAATGACCTAAATATTCATCCAATGACACAAAACACCTATTGGATGCACAAGATTGGTTAAAAACCCTAATTAGACAAGATTAAGTGTAGGGAGGACGAAAATGACCTAAATGTTCATCCAATGACACAAAACACCTATTGGATGCACAAGATTGGTTAAAAACCCTAATTGGACAAGATTAAGTGTAGGGAGGACGAAAATGTCCTAAATGTTCATCCAATGACACAAAACACCTATTGGATGCACAAGATTGGTTAAAAACCCTAATTGGACAAGATTAAGTGTAGGGAGGACGAAAATGACCTAAATGTTCATCCAATGACACAAAACACCTATTGGATGCACAAGATTGGTTAAAAACCCTAATTATACAAGAATTATCCTAGGGAGGACGAAAATGACCTAATTGTTCATCCAATGACACAAAACACCTATTGGATACACAAGATTTGTTAAAAACCCTAATTGGACAAGATTAAGTGTATGGAGGACGAAAATGACCTAAATGTTCATCCAATGACACAAAACACCTATTGGATGCACAAGATTGGTTAAAAACCCTAATTGGACAAGAATTAGCCTAGGGAGGACAAAAATGACCTAAATGTTCATCCAACGACACAAAACACCTATTGGATGCACAAGATTGGTTAAAAACCCTAATTGGACAAGATTAAGTGTAGGGAGGACGAAAATGACCTAAATGTTCATCCAATGACACAAAACACCTATTGGATGCACAAGATTTGTTAAAAACCCTAATTGGACAAGATTAAGTGTATGGAGGACGAAAATGACCTAAATGTTCATCCAATGACACAAAACATCTGTTGGATGCACAAGATTGGCGAAAAACCCTAATTCGACAACAATTAGCCTAGGGAGGACGAAAATGACCTAAATGTTCATCCAATGACACAAAACACCTATTGGATGCACAAGATTGGTTAAAAACCCTAATTGGACAAGATTAAGTGTAGGGAGGACGAAAATGACCTAAATGTTCATCCAATGACACAAAACACCTACTGGATGCACAAGATTGGTTAAAAACCCTAATTGGATAAGAATTAGCATGAGGAGGACGAAAATGACCTAAATGTTTATCAAATGACACAAAACACCTATTGGATGCACAATATTGGTTAAAAACCCTAATTGGACAAGAATTATCATAGGGAGGACGAAAATGACCTAATTGTTCATCCAATGACACAAAAACACCAATTGGATGCACAAGATTGGTTAGAAACCCTAATTGGACAAGATAAAGAGTAGGGAGGACGAAAATGACCTAAGTGTTCATCCAATGACACAAAACACCTATTGGATGCACAAGATTGGTTAAAAACCCTAATTGGACAAGAATTAGCCTAGGGAGGACGAAAATGACCTAATTGTTCATCCAACGACACAAAAACACCTATCGGATGCACAAGATTCGTTAGAAACCCTAATTGGAGAAGATTAAGTGTAGGGAGGACGAAAATGACCTAAATGTTCATCCAATGACACAAAACACCCATTGGATGCACAAGATTGGTTAAAAACCCTAATTGGATAAGAATTAGCCTAGGGAGGACGATAATGACCTAAATGTTCATCCAATGACACAAAACACCTATTGGATGCACAAGATTGGTTTTAAACCCTAATTGGACAAGAATTAGCCTAGGGAGGACGAAAATGACTTAAGTGTTCAACCAATGACATAAAAACACTTATTGGATGCACAAGATTGGTTAAAAACCCTAATTGGATAAGATTTAGCTTAGAGAGGAAGAAAATGACCTAATTGTTCATCTAATGACACAAAAACACCTATCAGATACACAAGATTGGTTAGAAACCCTAATTGGACAAGATTAAGTGTAGGGAGGACGAAAATGACCTAAATGTTCATCCAATGACACAAAACACCTATTGGATGCACAAGATTGGTTAAAAACCCTAATTGGATAAGAATTAGCCTAGGGAGGACGAAATTGACCTAAATGTTCATCCAATGACACAAAAACACCCATTGGATGCACAAGATTGGTTAAAAACCCTAATTGGACAAGATTAAGTGTAGGGAGGACGGAAATGACCTAATTGTTCATCCAATGACACAAAATACCTATTGGATGCACAAGATTGGTTAAAAACCCTAATTGGACAAGAATTAGCCTAGGGAGGACAAAAATGACCTAAATGTTCATCCAATGACACAAACAACCTATTGGATGCACAAGATTGGATATAAATCCTAATTGGACAAGAATTAGTGTAGGGAGGACGAAAATAACCTAAATGTTCATCCAACGACACAAAACACCAATTGGATGCACAATATTGGTTAAAAACCCTAATTGGACAAGATTAAGTGTAGGGAGGACGAAAATGACCTAAATGTTCATCCAATGACACAAAACACGTATTGGATGCACAATATTGGTTAAAAACCCTAATTGGATAAGAATTAGCCCAGGGAGGACGAAAATGACTTAAGTGTTCAACCAATGACACAAAAACACCTATCGGATGCAGAAGATTGGTTAGAAACCCTAATTGGACAAGATTAAGTGTAGGGAGGACGAAAATGACCTAAATGTTGATCCAATGACACAAAACACCTATTGGATGCACAAGATTGGTTAAAAACCCTAATTGGATAAGAATTAGCCTAGGGAGGACGAAAATGACCTAATTGTTCATCCAATGACACAAAAACAGCAATTGGATGTACAAGATTGGTTAGCAACCCTAATTGGACAAGATAAAGTGTAGGGAGAGCGAAAATGACCTAAATGTTCATCCAATGACACGAAATACCTATTGGATGCACAAGATTGGTTAAAAACCCTAATTGGACAAGATTAAGTGTAGGGAGGACGAAAATGACCTAAATATTCATCCAATGACACAAAACACCTATTGGATGCACAAGATTGGTTAAAAACCCTAATTGGACAAGATTAAGTTAAGGGAGGACGAAAATGACCTAAATATTCATCCAATGACACAAAACACCTATTGGATGCACAAGATTGGTTAAAAACCCTAATTGGATAAGATTAAGTGTAGGGAGGACGAAAATGACCTAAATATTCATCCAATGACACAAAAACACCTATTGGATGCACAAGATTGGTTAAAAACCCTAATTGCACAAGATTAAGTGTAGGGAGGACGAAAATGACCTAAATATTCATCCAATGACACAAAACACCTATTGGATGCACAAGATTGGTTAAAAACCCTAATTGGACAAGATTAAGTGTAGGGAGGACGAAAATGACCTAAATGTTCATCCAATGACACAAAATAACTATTGGATGCACAAGATTGGTTAAAAACCCTAATTGGATAAGAATTAGCCTAGGGAGGACGAAAATGTCCTAAATCTTCATCCAATGACACAAAACACCTATTGGATGCACAAGATTGGTTAAAAACCCTAATTGGACAAGATTTAGCTTAGGGAGGAAGAAAATGACCTAATTGTTCATCCAATGACACAAAAACACCTATCGGATGCAGAAGATTGGTTAGAAATCCTAATTGGACAAGATTAAGTGTAGGGAGGACGCAAATGACCTAAATGTTGATCCAATGACACAAAACACCTATTGGATGCACAAGATTGGTTAAAAACCCAAATTGGATAAGAATTACCCTAGGGAGGACGAAAATGACCTAAATGTTCATCCAATGACACAAAAACAGCAATTGGATGTACAAGATTGGTTAGAAACACTAATAGGACTAGATTAAGTGTAGGGATGACGAAAATGACCTAAATGTTCATACAATGATACAAAATACCTATTGGATGCACAAGATTGGTTAAAAACCCTAATTGGACAAGATTAAGTGTAGGGAGGACGAAAATGACGTAAATGTTCATCCAATGACAAAATCCTATTGGATGCACAAGATTGGTTAAAAACCCTAATTGGACAAGATTAAGTGTAGGGAGGACGAAAATGACCTAAATATTCATCCAATGACACAAAACACCTATTGGATGCACAAGATTGGTTAAAAACCCTAATTGGACTAGATTAAGTGTAGGGAGGACGAAAATGACCTAAATGTTGATCCAATGACACAAAACACCTATTGGATGCACAAGATTGGTTAAAAACCCAAATTGGATAAGAATTAGCCTAGGGAGGACGAAAATGACCTAATTGTTCATCCAATGACACAAAAACAGCAATTGGATGTACAAGATTGGTTAGAAACCCTAATTGGACAAGATAAAGAGTAGGGAGAGCGAAAATGACCTAAATGTTCATCCAATGATACAAAATACCTATTGGATGCACAAGATTGGTTAAAAACCCTAATTGGACAAGATTAAGTGTAGGGAGGACGAAAATGACGTAAATGTTCATCCAATGACAAAATCCTATTGGATGCACAAGATTGGCTAAAAACCCTAATTGGACTAGATTAAGTGTAGGGATGACGAAAATGACCTAAATGTTCATCCAATGACACAAAACACGTATTGGATGCACAAGATTGGTTAAAAACCCTAATTGGGAAAGAATTAGCCTAGGGAGGACGAAAATGACCAAAGTGTTCAACCAATGACACAAAAACACCTATTGGATGCACAAGATTGGTTAAACACCCTAATTGGACTAGATTAAGTGTAGGGATGACGAAAATGACCTAAATGTTCATCCAATGACACAAAACACGTATTGGATGCACAAGATTGGTTAAAAACCCTAATTGGGAAAGAATTAGCCTAGGGAGGACGAAAATGACCAAAGTGTTCAACCAATGACACAAAAACACCTATTGGATGCACAAGATTGGTTAAACACCCTAATTGGACAAGATTTAGCTTAGGGAGGAAGAAAATGACCTAATTGTTTATCCAATGACACAAAAACACCTATCGGATGCAGAAGATTGGTTAGAAATCCTAATTGGACAAGATTAAGTGTAGGGAGGACGAAAATGACCTAAATGTTGATCCAATGACACAAAACACCTATTGGATACACAAGATTGGTTAAAAACCCAAATTGGATAAGAATTAGCCTAGGGAGGACGAAAATGACCTAATTGTTCATCCAATGACACAAAATACCTATTGGATGCACAAGATTGGTTAAAAACCCTAATTGGACAAGATTAAGTGTAGGGAGGACGAAAATGACGTAAATGTTCATCCAATGACAAAATCCTATTGGATGAACAAGATTGGTTAAAAACCCTAATTGGACAAGATTAAGGGTAGGGAGGACGAAAATGACCTAAATATTCATCCAATGACACAAAACACCTATTGGATGCACAAGATTGGTTAAAAACCCTAATTGGACAAGATTAAGTGTAGGGAGGACGAAAATGACCTAAATGTTCATCCAATGACACAAAATACCTATTCGATGCACAAGATTGGTTAAAAACCCTAATTGGATAAGAATTAGCCTAGGGAGGACGAAAATGTCCTAAATCTTCATCCAATGACACAAAACACCTATTGGATGCACAAGATTGGTTAAAAACCCTAATTGGACAAGATTTAGCTTAGGGAGGAAGAAAATGACCTAATTGTTCATCCAATGACACAAAAACACCTATCGGATGCAGAAGATTGGTTAGAAATCCTAATTGGACAAGATAAAGTGTAGGGAGGACGAAAATGACCTAAATGTTGATCCAATGACACAAAACACCTATTGGATGCACAAGATTGGTTAAAAACCAAAATTGGATAAGAATTAGCCTAGGGAGGACGAAAATGACCTAATTGTTCATCCAATGACACAAAAACAGCAATTGGATGTACAAGATTGGTTAGCAACCCTAATTGGACAAGATAAAGTGTAGGGAGAGCGAAAATGACCTAAATATTCATCCAATGACACAAAACACCTATTGGATGCACAAGATTGGTTAAAAACCCTAATTGGACAAGATTAAGTGTAGGGAGGACGAAAATGACCTAAATATTCATCCAATGACACAAAACACCTATTGGATGCACAAGATTGGTTAAAAACCCTAATTGGACAAGATTAAGTGTAGGGAGGACGAAAATGACCTAAATATTCATCCAATGACACAAAACACCTATTGGATGCACAAGATTGGTTAAAAACCCTAATTGGACAGGATTAAGTGTAGGGAGGACGAAAATGACCTAAATGTTCATCCAATGACACAAAATACCTATTGGATGCACAAGATTGGTTAAAAACCCTAATTGGATAAGAATTAGCCTAGGGAGGACGAAAATGACCTAAATCTTCATCCAATGACACAAAACACCTATTGGATGCACAAGATTGGTTAAAAACCCTATAAATGTTCATCCAATGACACAAAACACCTTTTGGATGCAGAAGATTGGTTTAAAACCCTAATTGGACAAGAATTATCATAGGGAGGACGAAAATGACCTAATTGTTCATCCAATGACACAAAAACACCAATTGGATGCACAAGATTGGTTAGAAACCCTAATTGGACAAGATAAAGTGTAGGGAGAGCGAAAATGACCTAAATGTTCATCCAATGACACAAAATACCTATTGGATGCACAAGATTGGTTAAAAACCCTAATTGGACAAGATTAAGTGTAGGGAGGACGAAAATGACCTAAATACTGATCCAATGACACAAAACACCTATTGGATGCACAAGATTAGTTAAAAACCCTAATTGGACTAGATTAAGTGTAGGGAGGACGAAAATGACCTAAATATTCAGAAAATGACACAAAATACCTATTGGATGCCTAATATTGGTTAAAAACCCTAATTGGACAAGAATTAGCCTAGGGAGGACGAAAATGACCTAATTGTTCATCCAATGACACAAACACACCTATTGGATGCACAAGATTGGTTAGAAACCCTAATTGGACAAGATAAAGTGTAGGGAGAGCGAAAATGACCTAAATGTTCATCCAATGACACAAGACACCTATTGGATGCACCAGATTGGTTAAACACCCTATTTGGACAAGATTAAGTGTAGGGAGGACGAAAATGACCTAAATGTTCATCCAATGACACAAAACACCTATTGGATGCACAAGATTGGTTAGAAACCCTAATTGGACAAGATAAACTGTAGGGAGGCCGAAAATGACCTAAATGTTCATCCAATGACACAAGACACCTATTGGATGCACCAGATTGGTTAAACACCCTAATTGGACAAGATTAAGTGTAGGGAGGACGAAAATGACCTAAATATTCATCCAATGACACAAAACACCTATTGGATGCACAAGATTGGTTAAAAACCCTAATTGGACAAGATTAAGTGTAGGGAGGACGAAAATGACCTAAATATTCATCCAATGACACAAAACATCTATTGGATGCACAAGATTGGTTAAAAACCCTAATTGGACAAGATTAAGTGTAGGGAGGACGAAAATGACCTAAATATTCATCCAATGACACAAAACACCTATTGGATGCACAAGATTGGTTAAAAACCCTAATTGGACAAGATTAAGTGTAGGGAGCACGAAAATGACCTAAATATTCATCCAATGACACAAAACACCTATTGGATGCACAAGATTGGTTAAAAACCCTAATTGGACAAGATTAAGTGTAAGGAGGACGAAAATGACCTAAATATTCATCCAATGACACAAAACACCTATTGGATGCACAAGATTGGTTAAAAAACCTAATTGGACAAGATAAAGTGTAGGGAGGACGAAAATGACGTAAATGTTCATCCAATGACACAAAACACGTATTGGATGCACAAGATTGGTTAAAAACCCTAATTGGATAAGAATTAGCCTAGGGAGGACGATAATGACCTAAACGTTCATCCAATGACACAAAACACCTATTGGATGCACAAGATTGGTTTTAAACCCTAATTGGATAAGAATTAGCCTAGGGAGGACGAAAATGACTTAAGTGTTCAACCAATGACATAAAAACACTTATTGGATGCACAAGATTGGTTAAAAACCCTAATTGGATAAGATTTAGCTTAGAGAGGAAGAAAATGACCTAATTGTTCATCTAATGACACAAAAACACCTATCAGATACACAAGATTGGTTAGAAACCCTAATTGGACAAGATTAAGTGTAGGGAGGACGAAAATGACCTAAATGTTCATCCAATGACACAAAACACCTATTGGATGCACAAGATTGGTTAAAAACCCTAATTGGATAAGAATTAGCCTAGGGAGGACGAAATTGACCTAAATGTTCATCCAATGACACAAAAACACCCATTGGATGCACAAGATTGGTTAAAAACCCTAATTGGACAAGATTAAGTGTAGGGAGGACGGAAATGACCTAATTGTTCATCCAATGACACAAAATACCTATTGGATGCACAAGATTGGTTAAAAACCCTAATTGGACAAGAATTAGCCTAGGGAGGACAAAAATGACCTAAATGTTCATCCAATGACACAAACAACCTATTGGATGCACAAGATTGGATATAAATCCTAATTGGACAAGAATTAGTGTAGGGAGGACGAAAATAACCTAAATGTTCATCCAACGACACAAAACACCAATTGGATGCACAATATTGGTTAAAAACCCTAATTGGACAAGATTAAGTGTAGGGAGGACGAAAATGACCTAAATGTTCATCCAATGACACAAAACACGTATTGGATGCACAATATTGGTTAAAAACCCTAATTGGATAAGAATTAGCCCAGGGAGGACGAAAATGACTTAAGTGTTCAACCAATGACACAAAAACACCTATCGGATGCAGAAGATTGGTTAGAAACCCTAATTGGACAAGATTAAGTGTAGGGAGGACGAAAATGACCTAAATGTTGATCCAATGACACAAAACACCTATTGGATGCACAAGATTGGTTAAAAACCCTAATTGGATAAGAATTAGCCTAGGGAGGACGAAAATGACCTAATTGTTCATCCAATGACACAAAAACAGCAATTGGATGTACAAGATTGGTTAGCAACCCTAATTGGACAAGATAAAGTGTAGGGAGAGCGAAAATGACCTAAATGTTCATCCAATGACACGAAATACCTATTGGATGCACAAGATTGGTTAAAAACCCTAATTGGACAAGATTAAGTGTAGGGAGGACGAAAATGACCTAAATATTCATCCAATGACACAAAACACCTATTGGATGCACAAGATTGGTTAAAAACCCTAATTGGACAAGATTAAATGTAGGGAGGACGAAAATGACGTAAATGCTCATCCAATGACAAAATCCTATTGGATGAACAAGATTGGTTAAAAACCCTAATTGGACAAGATTAAGTGTAGGGAGGACGAAAATGACCTAAATATTCATCCAATGACACAAAACACCTATTGGATGCACAAGATTGGTTAAAAACCCTAATTGGACAAGATTAAGTGTAGGGAGGACGAAAATGACCTAAATGTTCATCCAATGACACAAAACACCTATTGGATGCACAAGATTGGTTAAAAACCCTAATTGGACAAGATTTAGCTTAGGGAGGAAGAAAATGACCTAATTGTTCATCCAATGACACAAAAACACCTATCGGATGCAGAAGATTGGTTAGAAACCCTAATTGGACAAGATAAAGTGTAGGGAGGACGAAAATGACCTAAATGTTGATCCAATGACACAAAACACCTATTGGATGCACAAGATTGGTTAAAAACCCTAATTGGACAAGATTTAGCTTAGGGAGGAAGAAAATGACCTAATTGTTCATCCAATGACACAAAAACACCTATCGGATGCAGAAGATTGGTTAGAAACCCTAATTGGACAAGATAAAGTGTAGGGAGGACGAAAATGACCTAAATGTTGATCCAATGACACATAACACCTATTGGATGCACAAGATTGGTTAAAAACCCCAATTGGACAAGATTAAGTGTAGGGAGGACGAAAATGACCTAAATGTTCATCCTATGACACACAATACCTATTGGATGCACAAGATTGGTTAAAAACCCTAATTGGATAAGAATTAGCCTAGGGAGGACAAAAATGTCCTAAATCTTCATCCAATGACACAAAACACTTATTGGATGCACAAGATTGGTTAAAAACCCTAATTGGACAAGATTTAGCTTAGGGAGGAAGAAAATGACCTAATTGTTCATCCAATGACACAAAAACACCTATCGGATGCAGAAGATTGGTTAGAAACCCTAATTGGACAAGATAAAGTGTAGGGAGGACGAAAATGACCTAAATGTTGATCCAATGACACATAACACCTATTGGATGCACAAGATTGGTTAAAAACCCTAATTGGACAAGATTAAGTGTAGGGAGGACGAAAATGACCTAAATGTTCATCCAATGACACACAATACCTATTGGATGCACAAGATTGGTTAAAAACCCTAATTGGATAAGAATTAGCCTAGGGAGGACAAAAATGTCCTAAATCTTCATCCAATGACACAAAACACTTATTGGATGCACAAGATTGGTTAAAAACCCTAATTGGACAAGATTTAGCTTAGGGAGGAAGAAAATGACCTAATTGTTCATCCAATGACACAAAAACACCTATTGGATGCAGAAGATTGGTTAGAAATCCTAATTGGACAAGATTAAGTGTAGGGAGGACGAAAATGACCTAAATGTTGATCCAATGACACAAAACACCTATTGGATGCACAAGATTGGTTAAAACCCCAAATTGGATAAGAATTAGCCTAGGGAGGACGAAAATGACCTAATTGTTCATCCAATGACACAAAAACAGCAATTGGATGTACAAGATTGGTTAGAAACCCTAATTGGACAAGATAAAGTGTAGGGAGAGCGAAAATGACCTAAATGTTCATCCAATGACACAAAATACCTATTGGATGCACAAGATTGGTATAAAACCCTAATTGGACAAGATTAAGTGTAGGGAGGACGAAAATGACCTAAATATTCATCCAATGACACAAAACACCTATTGGATGCACAAGATTGGTTAAAAACCCTAATTGGACAAGATTAAGTGTAGGGAGGACGAAAATGACCTAAATATTCATCCAATGACACAAAACACCTACTGGATGCACAAGATTGGTTAAAAACCCTAATTGGACAAGATTAAGTATAGGGAGGACGAAAATGACCTAAATATTCATCCAATGACACAAAACACCTATTGGATGCACAAGATTGGTTAAAAACCCTAATTGGACAAGATTAAGTGTAGGGAGGACGAAAATGACCTAAATGTTCATCCAATGACACAAAATAACTATTGGATGCACAAGATTGGTTAAAAACCCTAATTGGACAAGATTTAGCTTAGGGAGGAAGAAAATGACCTAATTGTTCATCCAATGACACAAAAACACCTATCGGATGCAGAAGATTGGTTAGAAATCCTAATTGGACAAGATTAAGTGTAGGGAGGACGAAAATGACCTAAATGTTGATCCAATGACACAAAACACCTATTGGATGCACAAGATTGGTTAAAAACCCTAATTGGGAAAGAATTAGCCTAGGGAGGACGAAAATGACCAAAGTGTTCAACCAATGACACAAAAACACCTATTGGATGCACAAGATTGGTTAAACACCCTAATTGGACAAGATTTAGCTTAGGGAGGAAGAAAATGACCTAATTGTTCATCCAATGACACAAAAACACCTATCGGATGCAGAAGATTGGTTAGAAATCCTAATTGGACAAGATTAAGTGTAGGGAGGACGAAAATGACCTAAATGTTGATCCCATGACACAAAACACCTATTGGATACACAAGATTGGTTAAAAACCCAAATTGGATAAGAATTAGCCTAGGGAGGACGAAAATGACCTAATTGTTCATCCAACGACACAAAATACCTATTGGATGCACAAGATTGGTTAAAAACCCTAATTGGACAAGATTAAGTGTAGGGAGGATGAAAATGACGTAAATGTTCATCCAATGACAAAATCCTATTGGATGAACAAGATTGGTTAAAAACCCTAATTGGACAAGATTAAGTGTAGGGAGGACGAAAATGACCTAAATATTCATCCAATGACACAAAAAACCTATTGGATGCACAAGATTGGTTAAAAACCCTAATTGGACAAGATTAAGTGTAGGGAGGACGAAAATGACCTAAATGTTCATCCAATGACACAAAACACCTATTGGATGCACAAGATTGGTTAAAAACCCTAATTGGACAAGATTTAGCTTAGGGAGGAAGAAAATGACCTAATTGTTCATCCAATGACACAAAAACACCTATCGGATGCAGAAGATTGGTTAGAAATCCTAATTGGACAAGATTAAGTGTAGGGAGGACGAAAATGACCTAAATATTCATCCAATGACACAAAACACCTATTGGATGCACAAGATTGGTTAAAAACCCTAATTGGACAAGATTAAGTGTAGGGAGGACGAAAATGACCTAAATATTCATCCAATGACACAAAACACCTATTGGATGCACAAGATTGGTTAAAAACCCTAATTGGACAAGATTAAGTGTAGGGAGGATGAAAATGATCTAAATGTTCATCCAATGACACAAAACACCTATTGGATGCCCAAGATTGGTCAAAAACCCTAATTGGACAAGATTAAGTGTAGGGAGGACAAAAATGACCTAAATATTCATCCAATGACAGAAAACACCTATTGGATGCACAAGATTGGTTAAAAACCCTAATTGGACAAGATTAAGTGTAGGGAGGACGAAAATGACCTAAATGTTCATCCAATGACACAAAACACCTATTGGATGCACAAGATTGGTTAAAAACCCTAATTGGATAAGAATTAGCCTAGGGAGGACGATAATGACCTAAACGTTCATCCAATGACACAAAACACCTATTGGATGCACAAGATTGGTTTTAAACCCTAATTGGATAAGAATTAGCCTAGGGAGGACGAAAATGACTTAAGTGTTCAACCAATGACATAAAAACACTTATTGGATGCACAAGATTGGTTAAAAACCCTAATTGGATAAGATTTAGCTTAGAGAGGAAGAAAATGACCTAATTGTTCATCTAATGACACAAAAACACCTATCAGATACACAAGATTGGTTAGAAACCCTAATTGGACAAGATTAAGTGTAGGGAGGACGAAAATGACCTAAATGTTCATCCAATGACACAAAACACCTATTGGATGCACAAGATTGGTTAAAAACCCTAATTGGATAAGAATTAGCCTAGGGAGGACGAAATTGACCTAAATGTTCATCCAATGACACAAAAACACCCATTGGATGCACAAGATTGGTTAAAAACCCTAATTGGACAAGATTAAGTGTAGGGAGGACGGAAATGACCTAATTGTTCATCCAATGACACAAAATACCTATTGGATGCACAAGATTGGTTAAAAACCCTAATTGGACAAGAATTAGCCTAGGGAGGACAAAAATGACCTAAATGTTCATCCAATGACACAAACAACCTATTGGATGCACAAGATTGGATATAAATCCTAATTGGACAAGAATTAGTGTAGGGAGGACGAAAATAACCTAAATGTTCATCCAACGACACAAAACACCAATTGGATGCACAATATTGGTTAAAAACCCTAATTGGACAAGATTAAGTGTAGGGAGGACGAAAATGACCTAAATGTTCATCCAATGACACAAAACACGTATTGGATGCACAATATTGGTTAAAAACCCTAATTGGATAAGAATTAGCCCAGGGAGGACGAAAATGACTTAAGTGTTCAACCAATGACACAAAAACACCTATCGGATGCAGAAGATTGGTTAGAAACCCTAATTGGACAAGATTAAGTGTAGGGAGGACGAAAATGACCTAAATGTTGATCCAATGACACAAAACACCTATTGGATGCACAAGATTGGTTAAAAACCCTAATTGGATAAGAATTAGCCTAGGGAGGACGAAAATGACCTAATTGTTCATCCAATGACACAAAAACAGCAATTGGATGTACAAGATTGGTTAGAAACCCTAATTGGACAAGATAAAGTGTAGGGAGAGCGAAAATGACCTAAATGTTCATCCAATGATACAAAATACCTATTGGATGCACAAGATTGGTTAAAAACCCTAATTGGACAAGATTAAGTGTAGGGAGGACGAAAATGACGTAAATGTTCATCCAATGACAAAATCCTATTGGATGCACAAGATTGGTTAAAAACCCTAATTGGACAAGATTAAGTGTAGGGAGGACGAAAATGACCTAAATATTCATCCAATGACACAAAACACCTATTGGATGCACAAGATTGGTTAAAAACCCTAATTGGACTAGATTAAGTGTAGGGATGACGAAAATTACCTAAATGTTCATCCAATGACACAAAACACGTATTGGATGCACAAGATTGGTTAAAAACCCTAATTGGGAAAGAATTAGCCTAGGGAGGACGAAAATGACCAAAGTGTTCAACCAATGACACAAAAACACCTATTGGATGCACAAGATTTGTTAAACACCCTAATTGGACAAGATTTAGCTTAGGGAGGAAGAAAATGACCTAATTGTTCATCCAATGACACAAAAACACCTATCGGATGCAGAAGATTGGTTAGAAATCCTAATTGGACAAGATTAAGTGTAGGGAGGACGAAAATGACCTAAATGTTGATCCAATGACACAAAACACCTATTGGATGCACAAGATTGGTTAAAACCCCAAATTGGATAAGAATTAGCCTAGGGAGGACGAAAATGACCTAATTGTTCATCCAATGACACAAAAACAGCAATTGGATGTACAAGATTGGTTAGAAACCCTAATTGGACAAGATAAAGTGTAGGGAGAGCGAAAATGACCTAAATGTTCATCCAATGATACAAAATACCTATTGGATGCACAAGATTGGTTAAAAACCCTAATTGGACAAGATTAAGTGTAGGGAGGACGAAAATGACGTAAATGTTCATCCAATTACAAAATCCTATTGGATGCACAAGATTGGTTAAAAACCCTAATTGGACAAGATTAAGTGTAGGGAGGACGAAAATGACCTAAATATTCATCCAATCACACAAAACACCTATTGGATGAACAAGATTGGTTAAAAACCCTAATTGGACTAGATTAAGTGTAGGGATGACGAAAATGACCTAAATGTTCATCCAATGACACAAAACACGTATTGGATGCACAAGATTGGTTAAAAACCCTAATTGGGAAAGAATTAGCCTAGGGAGGACGAAAATGACCAAAGTGTTCAACCAATGACACAAAAACACCTATTGGATGCACAAGATTGGTTAAACACCCTAATTGGACAAGATTTAGCTTAGGGAGGAAGAAAATGACCTAATTGTTCATCCAATGACACAAAAACACCTATCGGATGTAGAAGATTGGTTAGAAACCCTAATTGGACAAGATTAAGTGTAGGGAAGACGAAAATGACCTAAATATTCATGCAATGACACAAAACACCTATTGGATGCACAAGATTGGTTAAAAACCCTAATTGGACAAGATTAAGTGTAGGGAGGACGAAAATGACCTAAATGTTCATCCAATGACACACAATACCTATTGGATGCACAAGATTGGTTAAAAACCCTAATTGGATAAGAATTAGCCTAGGGAGGACGAAAATGTCCTAAATCTTCATCCAATGACACAAAACACTTATTAGATGCACAAGATTGGTTAATAACCCTAATTGGACAAGATTTAGCTTAGGGAGGAAGAAAATGACCTAATTGTTCATCCAATGACACAAAAACACCTATCGGATGCAGAAGATTGGTTAGAAATCCTAATTGGACAAGATTAAGTGTAGGGAGGACGAAAATGACCTAAATGTTGATCCAATGACACAAAACACCTATTGGATGCACAAGATTGGTTAAAACCCCAAATTGGATAAGAATTAGCCTAGGGAGGACGAAAATGACCTAATTGTTCATCCAATGACACAAAAACAGCAATTGGATGTACAAGATTGGTTAGAAACCCTAATTGGACAAGATAAAGTGTAGGGAGAGCGAAAATGACCTAAATGTTCATCCAATGATACAAAATACCTATTGGATGCACAAGATTGGTTAAAAACCCTAATTGGACAAGATTAAGTGTAGGGAGGACGAAAATGACGTAAATGTTCATCCAATGACAAAATCCTATTGGATGCACAAGATTGGTTAAAAACCCTAATTGGACAAGATTAAGTGTAGGGAGGACGAAAATGACCTAAATATTCATCCAATGACACAAAACACCTATTGGATGAACAAGATTGGTTAAAAACCCTAATTGGACTAGATTAAGTGTAGGGATGACGAAAATGACCTAAATGTCCATCCAATGACACAAAACACGTATTGGATGCACAAGATTGGTTAAAAACCCTAATTGGGAAAGAATTAGCCTAGGGAGGACGAAAATGACCAAAGTGTTCAACCAATGACACAAAAACACCTATTGGATGCACAAGATTGGTTAAACACCCTAATTGGACAAGATTTAGCTTAGGGAGGAAGAAAATGACCTAATTGTTCATCCAATGACACAAAAACACGTATTGGATGCACAAGATTGGTTAAAAACCCTAATTGGGAAAGAATTAGCCTAGGGAGGACGAAAATGACCAAAGTGTTCAACCAATGACACAAAAACACCTATTGGATGCACAAGATTGGTTAAACACCCTAATTGGACAAGATTTAGCTTAGGGAGGAAGAAAATGACCTAATTGTTCATCCAATGACACAAAAACACCTATCGGATGCAGAAGATTGGTTAGAAACCCTAATTGGACAAGATTAAGTGTAGGGAGGACGAAAATGACCTAAATATTCATGCAATGACACAAAACACCTATTGGATGCACAAGATTGGTTAAAAACCCTAATTGGACGAGATTAAGTGTAGGGAGGACGAAAATGACCTAAATGTTCATCCAATGACACACAATACCTATTGGATGCACAAGATTGGTTAAAAACCCTAATTGGATAAGAATTAGCCTAGGGAGGACGAAAATGTCCTAAATCTTCATCCAATGACACAAAACACTTATTGGATGCACAAGATTGGTTAAAAACCCTAATTGGACAAGATTTACCTTAGGGAGGAAGAAAATGACCTAATTGTTCATCCAATGACACAAAAACACCTATCGGATGCAAAAGATTGGTTAGAAATCCTAATTGGACAAGATTAAGTGTAGGGAGGACCAAAATGACCTAAATGTTGATCCAATGACACAAAACACCTATTGGATGCACAAGATTGGTTAAAACCCCAAATTGGATAAGAATTAGCCTAGGGAGGACGAAAATGACCTAATTGTTCATCCAATGACACAAAAACAGCAATTGGATGTACAAGATTGGTTAGAAACCCTAATTGGACAAGATAAAGTGTAGGGAGAGCGAAAATGACCTAAATGTTCATCCAATGACACAAAATACCTATTGGATGCACAAGATTGGTATAAAACCCTAATTGGATAAGAATTAGCCTAGGGAGGACGAAAATGACCTAATTGTTCATCCAATGACACAAAAACAGCAATTGGATGTACAAGATTGGTTTGCAACCCTAATTGGACAAGATAAAGTGTAGGGAGAACGAAAATGACCTAAATGTTCATCCAATGACACAAAATACCTATTGGATGCACAAGATTGGTATAAAACCCTAATTGGACAAGATTAAGTGTAGGGAGGACGAAAATGACCTAAATATTCATCCAATGACACAAAACACCTATTGGATGCACAAGATTGGTTAAAAACCCTAATTGGACAAGATTAAGTGTAGGGAGGACGAAAATGACCTAAATATTCATCCAATGACACAAAACACCTATTGGATGCACAAGATTGGTTAAAAACCCTAATTGGATAAGAATTAGCCTAGGGAGGACGAAAATGACTTAATTGTTCATCCAATGACACAAAAACAACAATTGGATGTACAAGATTTGTTTGCAACCCTAATTGGACAAGATAAAGTGTAGGGAGAGCGAAAATGACCTAAATGTTCATCCAATGACACAAAATACCTATTGGATGCACAAGATTGGTATAAAACCCTAATTGGACAAGATTAAGTGTAGGGAGGACGAAAATGACCTAAATATTCATCCAATGACACAAAACACCTATTGGATGCACAAGATTGGTTAAAAACCCTAATTGGACAAGATTAAGTGTAGGGAGGACGAAAATGACCTAAATATTCATCCAATGACACAAAACACCTACTGGATGCACAAGATTGGTTAAAAACCCTAATTGGACAAGATTAAGTATAGGGAGGACGAAAATGACCTAAATATTCATCCAATGACACAAAACACCTATTGGATGCACAAGATTGGTTAAAAACCCTAATTGGACAAGATTAAGTGTAGGGAGGACGAAAATGACCTAAATGTTCATCCAATGACACAAAATAACTATTGGATGCACAAGATTGGTTAAAAACCCTAATTGGACAAGATTTAGCTTAGGGAGGAAGAAAATGACCTAATTGTTCATCCAATGACACAAAAACACCTATCGGATGCAGAAGATTGGTTAGAAATCCTAATTGGACAAGATTAAGTGTAGGGAGGACGAAAATGACCTAAATGTTGATCCAATGACACAAAACACCTATTGGATGCACAAGATTGGTTAAAAACCCTAATTGGGAAAGAATTAGCCTAGGGAGGACGAAAATGACCAAAGTGTTCAACCAATGACACAAAAACACCTATTGGATGCACAAGATTGGTTAAACACCCTAATTGGACAAGATTTAGCTTAGGGAGGAAGAAAATGACCTAATTGTTCATCCAATGACACAAAAACACCTATCGGATGCAGAAGATTGGTTAGAAATCCTAATTGGACAAGATTAAGTGTAGGGAGGACGAAAATGACCTAAATGTTGATCCCATGACACAAAACACCTATTGGATACACAAGATTGGTTAAAAACCCAAATTGGATAAGAATTAGCCTAGGGAGGACGAAAATGACCTAATTGTTCATCCAACGACACAAAATACCTATTGGATGCACAAGATTGGTTAAAAACCCTAATTGGACAAGATTAAGTGTAGGGAGGATGAAAATGACGTAAATGTTCATCCAATGACAAAATCCTATTGGATGAACAAGATTGGTTAAAAACCCTAATTGGACAAGATTAAGTGTAGGGAGGACGAAAATGACCTAAATATTCATCCAATGACACAAAAAACCTATTGGATGCACAAGATTGGTTAAAAACCCTAATTGGACAAGATTAAGTGTAGGGAGGACGAAAATGACCTAAATGTTCATCCAATGACACAAAACACCTATTGGATGCACAAGATTGGTTAAAAACCCTAATTGGACAAGATTTAGCTTAGGGAGGAAGAAAATGACCTAATTGTTCATCCAATGACACAAAAACACCTATCGGATGCAGAAGATTGGTTAGAAATCCTAATTGGACAAGATTAAGTGTAGGGAGGACGAAAATGACCTAAATATTCATCCAATGACACAAAACACCTATTGGATGCACAAGATTGGTTAAAAACCCTAATTGGACAAGATTAAGTGTAGGGAGGACGAAAATGACCTAAATGTTCATCCAATGACACAAAAACACTTATTGGATGCACAAGATTGGTTAAAAATGCTAATTGGACATGATTAAGTGTATGGAGGACGAAAATGACCATCCAATGACACAAAACACCTATTGGATGCACAAGATTGGTTAAAAACCCTAATTGGACAAGATTAAGTGTAGGGAGGACGAAAATGACCTAAATATTCATCCAATGACACAAAACACCTATTGGATGCACAAGATTGGTTAAAAACCCTAATTGGATAAGAATTAGCCTAGGGAGGACGAAAATGACCTAATTGTTCATCCAATGACACAAAAACAACAATTGGATGTACAAGATTTGTTTGCAACCCTAATTGGACAAGATAAAGTGTAGGGAGAGCGAAAATGACCTAAATGTTCATCCAATGACACAAAATACCTATTGGATGCACAAGATTGGTATAAAACCCTAATTGGACAAGATTAAGTGTAGGGAGGACGAAAATGACCTAAATATTCATCCAATGACACAAAACACCTATTGGATGCACAAGATTGGTTAAAAACCCTAATTGGACAAGATTAAGTGTAGGGAGGACGAAAATGACCTAAATATTCATCCAATGACACAAAACACCTATTGGATGCACAAGATTGGTTAAAAACCCAAATTGGATAAGAATTAGCCTAGGGAGGACGAAAATGACCTAATTGTTCATCCAATGACACAAAAACAGCAATTGGATGTACAAGATTGGTTAGAAACCCTAATTGGACAAGATAAAGTGTAGGGAGAGCGAAAATGACCTAAATGTTCATCCAATGATACAAAATACCTATTGGATGCACAAGATTGGTTAAAAACCCTAATTGGACAAGATTAAGTGTAGGGAGGACGAAAATGACGTAAATGTTCATCCAATGACACAAAAACACCTATCGGATGCAGAAGATTGGTTAGAAATCCTAATTGGACAAGATTAAGTGTAGGGAGGACGAAAATGACCTAAATGTTGATCCAATGACACAAAACACCTATTGGATGCACAAGATTGGTTAAAAACCCAAATTGGATAAGAATTAGCCTAGGGAGGACGAAAATGACCTAATTGTTCATCCAATGACACAAAACAGCAATTGGATGTACAAGATTGGTTAGAAACCCTAATTGGACAAGATAAAGTGTAGGGAGAGCGAAAATGACCTAAATGTTCATCCAATGATACAAAATACCTATTGGATGCACAAGATTGGTTAAAAACCCTAATTGGACAAGATTAAGTGTAGGGAGGACGAAAATGACGTAAATGTTCATCCAATGACAAAATCCTATTGGATGCACAAGATTGGTTAAAAACCCTAATTGGACAAGATTAAGTGTAGGGAGGACGAAAATGACCTAAATGTTCATCCAATGACACAAAACACCTATTGGATGCACAAGATTGGTTAAAAACCCTAATTGGACAAGATTAAGTGTAGGGAGGACGAAAATGACCTAAATATTCATCCAATGTCACAAAACACCTATTGGATGCACAAGATTGGTTAAAAACCCTAATTGGACAAGATTAAGTGTAGGGAGGACGAAAATGACCTAAATATTCATCCAATGACACAAAACACCTATTGGATGCACAAGATTGGTTAAAAACCCTAATTAGACAAGATTAAGTGTAGGGAGGACGAAAATGACCTAAATGTTCATCCAATGACACAAAACACCTATTGGATGCACAAGATTGGTTAAAAACCCTAATTGGACAAGATTTAGCTTAGGGAGGAAGAAAATGACCTAATTGTTCATCCAATGACACAAAAACACCTATCGGATGCAGAAGATTGGTTAGAAACCCTAATTGGACAAGATAAAGTGTAGGGAGGACGAAAATGACCTAAATGTTGATCCAATGACACATAACACCTATTGGATGCACAAGATTGGTTAAAAACCCTAATTGGACAAGATTAAGTGTAGGGAGGACGAAAATGACCTAAATGTTCATCCAATGACACACAATACCTATTGGATGCACAAGATTGGTTAAAAACCCTAATTGGATAAGAATTAGCCTAGGGAGGACAAAAATGTCCTAAATCTTCATCCAATGACACAAAACACTTATTGGATGCACAAGATTGGTTAAAAACCCTAATTGGACAAGATTTAGCTTAGGGAGGAAGAAAATGACCTAATTGTTCATCCAATGACACAAAAACACCTATCGGATGCAGAAGATTGGTTAGAAACCCTAATTGGACAAGATTAAGTGTAGGGAGGACGAAAATGACCTAAATGTTGATCCAATGACACAAAACACCTATTGGATGCACAAGATTGGTTAAAAACCCTAATTGGATAAGAATTAGCCTAGGGAGGACGAAAATGACCTAATTGTTCATCCAATGACACAAAAACAGCAATTGGATGTACAAGATTGGTTTGTAACCCTAATTGGACAAGATAAAGTGTAGGGAGAGCGAAAATGACCTAAATGTTCATCCAATGACACAAAATACCTATTGGATGCACAAGATTGGTATAAAACCCTAATTGGACAAGATTAAGTGTAGGGAGGACGAAAATGACCTAAATATTCATCCAATGACACAAAACACCTATTGGATGCACAAGATTGGTTAAAAACCCTAATTGGACAAGATTAAGTGTAGGGAGGACGAAAATGACCTAAATATTCATCCAATGACACAAAACACCTATTGGATGCACAAGATTAGTTAAAAACCCTAATTGGACAAGATTAAGTGTAGGGAGGAAGAAAATGACCTAAATGTTCATCCAATGACACAAAATAACTATTGGATGCACAAGATTGGTTAAAAACCCTAATTGGATAAGAATTAGCCTAGGGAGGACGAAAATGTCCTAAATCTTCATCAAAAGACACAAAACACCTATTGGATGCACAAGATTGGTTAAAAACCCTAATTGGATAAGAATTAGCCTAGGGAGGACAAAAATGTCCTAAATCTTCATCCAATGACACAAAACACTTATTGGATACACAAGATTGGTTAAAAACCCTAATTGGACAAGATTTAGCTTAGGGAGGAAGAAAATGACCTAATTGTTCATCCAATGACACAAAAACACCTATTGGATGCAGAAGATTTGTTAGAAATCCTAATTGGACAAGATTAAGTGTAGGGAGGACGAAAATGACCTAAATGTTGATCCAATGACACAAAACACCTATTGGATGCACAAGATTGGTTAAAACCCCAAATTGGATAAGAATTAGCCTAGGGAGGACGAAAATGACCTAATTGTTCATCCAATGACACAAAAACAGCAATTGGATGTACAAGATTGGTTAGAAACCCTAATTGGACAAGATAAAGTGTAGGGAGAGCGAAAATGACCTAAATGTTCATCCAATGATACAAAATACCTATTGGATGCACAAGATTGGTTAAAAACCCTAATTGGACAAGATTAAGTGTAGGGAGGACGAAAATGACGTAAATGTTCATCCAATTACAAAATCCTATTGGATGCACAAGATTGGTTAAAAACCCTAATTGGACAAGATTAAGTGTAGGGAGGACGAAAATGACCTAAATATTCATCCAATGACACAAAACACCTATTGGATGAACAAGATTGGTTAAAAACCCTAATTGGACTAGATTAAGTGTAGGGATGACGAAAATGACCTAAATGTTCATCCAATGACACAAAACACGTATTGGATGCACAAGATTGGTTAAAAACCCTAATTGGGAAAGAATTAGCCTAGGGAGGACGAAAATGACCAAAGTGTTCAACCAATGACACAAAAACACCTATTGGATGCACAAGATTGGTTAAAAACCCTAATTGGACTAGATTAAGTGTAGGGATGACGAAAATGACCTAAATGTTCATCCAATGACACAAAACACGTATTGGATGCACAAGATTGGTTAAAAACCCTAATTGGGAAAAATTAGCCTAGGGAGGACGAAAATGACCAAAGTGTTCAACCAATGACACAAAAACACCTATTGGATGCACAAGATTGGTTAAACACCCTAATTGGACAAGATTTAGCTTATGGAGGAAGAAAATGACCTAATTGTTCATCCAATGACACAAAAACACCTATCGGATGCAGAAGATTGGTTAGAAATCCTAATTGGACAAGATTAAGTGTAGGGAGGACGAAAATGACCTAAATGTTGATCCAATGACACAAAACACCTATTGGATGCACAAGATTGGTTAAAAACCCAAATTGGATAAGAATTAGCCTAGGGAGGACGAAAATGACCTAATTGTTCATCCAATGACACAAAACAGCAATTGGATGTACAAGATTGGTTAGAAACCCTAATTGGACAAGATAAAGTGTAGGGAGAGCGAAAATGACCTAAATGTTCATCCAATGATACAAAATACCTATTGGATGCACAAGATTGGTTAAAAACCCTAATTGGACAAGATTAAGTGTAGGGAGGACGAAAATGACGTAAATGTTCATCCAATGACACAAAAACACCTATCGGATGCAGAAGATTGGTTAGAAATCCTAATTGGACAAGATTAAGTGTAGGGAGGACGAAAATGACCTAAATGTTGATCCAATGACACAAAACACCTATTGGATGCACAAGATTGGTTAAAAACCCAAATTGGATAAGAATTAGCCTAGGGAGGACGAAAATGACCTAATTGTTCATCCAATGACACAAAAACAGCAATTGGATGTACAAGATTGGTTAGAAACCCTAATTGGACAAGATAAAGTGTAGGGAGAGCGAAAATGACCTAAATGTTCATCCAATGACACAAAATACCTATTGGATGCACAAGATTGGTATAAAACCCTAATTGGATAAGAATTAGCCTAGGGAGGACGAAAATGACCTAATTGTTCATCCAATGACACAAAAACAGCAATTGGATGTACAAGATTGGTTTGCAACCCTAATTGGACAAGATAAAGTGTAGGGAGAGCGAAAATGACCTAAATGTTCATCCAATGACACAAAATACCTATTGGATGCACAAGATTGGTAAAAAACCCTAATTGGACAAGATTAAGTGTAGGGAGGACGAAAATGACCTAAATATTCATCCAATGACACAAAACACCTATTGGATGCACAAGATTGGTTAAAAACCCTAATTGGACAAGATTAAGTGTAGGGAGGACGAAAATGACCTAAATATTCATCCAATGACACAAAACACCTATTGGATGCACAAGATTGGTTAAAAACCCTAATTGGACAAGATTAAGTGTAGGGAGGACGAAAATGACCTAAATATTCATCCAATGACACAAAACACCTATTGGATGCACAAGATTAGTTAAAAACCCTAATTGGACAAGATTAAGTGTAGGGAGGACAAAAATGACCTAAATGTTCATCCAATGACACAAAATAACTATTGGATGCACAAGATTGGTTAAAAACCCTAATTGGATAAGAATTAGCCTAGGGAGGACGAAAATGTCCTAAATCTTCATCCAATGACACAAAACACCTATTGGATGCACAAGATTGGTTAAAAACCCTAATTGGACAAGATTTAGCTTAGGGAGGAAGAAAATGACCTAATTGTTCATCCAATGACACAAAAACACCTATCGGATGCAGAAGATTGGTTAGAAATCCTAATTGGACAAGATTAAGTGTAGGGAGGACGAAAATGACCTAAATGTTGATCCAATGACACAAAACACCTATTGGATGCACAAGATTGGTTAAAAACCAAAATTGGATAAGAATTAGCCTAGGGAGGACGAAAATGACCTAATTGTTCATCCAATGACACTAAAACAGCAATTGGATGTACAAGATTGGTTAGCAACCCTAATTGGACAAGATAAAGTGTAGGGAGAGCGAAAATGACCTAAATATTCATCCAATGACACAAAACACCTATTGGATGCACAAGATTGGTTAAAAACCCTAATTGGACAAGATTAAGTGTAGGGAGGACGAAAATGACCTAAATATTCATCCAATGACACAAAACACCTATTGGATGCACAAGATTGGTTAAAAACCCTAATTGGACAAGATTAAGGGTAGGGAGGACGAAAATGACCTAAATATTCATCCAATGACACAAAACACCTATTGGATGCACAAGATTGGTTAAAAACCCTAATTGGACAAGATTAAGTGTAGGGAGGACGAAAATGACCTAAATGTTGATCCAATGACACAAAACACCTATTGGATGCACAAGATTGGTTAAAAACCCTAATTGGACAAGAATTAGCCTAGGGAGGACGAAAATGACCTAATTGTTCATCCAATGACACAAAAACAGCAATTGGATGTACAAGATTGGTTTGCAACCCTAATTGGACAAGATAAAGTGTAGGGAGAGCGAAAATGACCTAAATGTTCATCCAATGACACAAAATACCTATTGGATGCACAAGATTGGTATAAAACCCTAATTGGACAAGATTAAGTGTAGGGAGGACGAAAATGACCTAAATATTCATCCAATGACACAAAACACCTACTGGATGCACAAGATTGGTTAAAAACCCTAATTGGACAAGATTAAGTGTAGGGAGGACGAAAATGACCTAAATATTCATCCACTGACACAAAACACCTATTGGATGCACAAGATTGGTTAAAAACCCTAATTGGACAAGATTAAGTGTAGGGAGGACGAAAATGACCTAAATGTTCATCCAATGACACAAAATAACTATTGGATGCACAAGATTGGTTAAAAACCCTAATTGGATAAGAATTAGCCTAGGGAGGACGAAAATGTCCTAAATCTTCATCCAATGACACAAAACACCTATTGGATGCACAAGATTGGTTAAAAACCCTAATTGGACAAGATTTAGCTTAGGGAGGAAGAAAATGACCTAATTGTTCATCCAATGACACAAAAACACCTATCGGATGCAGAAGATTGGTTAGAAATCCTAATTGGACAAGATTAAGTGTAGGGAGGACGAAAATGACCTAAATGTTGATCCAATGACACAAAACACCTATTGGATGCACAAGATTGGTTAAAAACCAAAATTGGATAAGAATTAGCCTAGGGAGGACGAAAATGACCTAATTGTTCATCCAATGACACTAAAACAGCAATTGGATGTACAAGATTGGTTAGCAACCCTAATTGGACAAGATAAAGTGTAGGGAGAGCGAAAATGACCTAAATATTCATCCAATGACACAAAACACCTATTGGATGCACAAGATTGGTTAAAAACCCTAATTGGACAAGATTAAGTGTAGGGAGGACGAAAATGACCTAAATATTCATCCAATGACACAAAACACCTATTGGATGCACAAGATTGGTTAAAAACCCTAATTGGATAAGAATTAGCCTAGGGAGGACGAAAATGACCTAATTGTTCATCCAATGACACAAAAACAACAATTGGATGTACAAGATTTGTTTGCAACCCTAATTGGACAAGATAAAGTGTAGGGAGAGCGAAAATGACCTAAATGTTCATCCAATGACACAAAATACCTATTGGATGCACAAGATTGGTATAAAACCCTAATTGGACAAGATTAAGTGTAGGGAGGACGAAAATGACCTAAATATTCATCCAATGACACAAAACACCTATTGGATGCACAAGATTGGTTAAAAACCCTAATTGGACAAGATTAAGTGTAGGGAGGACGAAAATGACCTAAATATTCATCCAATGACACAAAACACCTATTGGATGCACAAGATTGGTTAAAAACCCTAAATGGACAAGATTAAGTGTAGGGAGGACGAAAATGACCTAAATATTCATCCAATGACACAAAACACCTATTGGATGCACAAGATTGGTTAAAAACCCTAATTGGACAAGATTAAGTGTAGGGAGGACGAAAATGACCTAAATGTTCATCCAATGACACAAAATAACTATTGGATGCACAAGATTGGTATAAAACCCTAATTGGACAAGATTAAGTGTAGGGAGGACGAAAATGACCTAAATATTCATCCAATGACACAAAACACCTATTGGATGCACAAGATTGGTTAAAAACCCTAATTGGACAAGATTAAGTGTAGGGAGGACGAAAATGACCTAAATATTCATCCAATGACACAAAACACCTACTGGATGCACAAGATTGGTTAAAAACCCTAATTGGA